>PVIH01007124.1:0-86643 GCA_004025045.1 Sigmodon hispidus
CTGACAGCCAGGTCTTCTTTGATATGTTACATAGGCACCTCAGCCATTGGTCCTAGGTGTGAAACCTAACAGGACCTACATTTTCCACAGCCCCCACACCAGAAGCCTGAGTCTGCCCTTGCCAAGATCCCAGGCCCTGGCTCACCCTGAGAAGATGCCCCTCCCATCCCTGTGTACTGCAGTTTCCTTCAGGTCACTCCCCAGTTATCTTTATGAGGATAGCTCTGTCCTAGGGGACACCCTTTTCCTTTTAATATGCCACATAGTTGCAGGAAGCTCAGCTAAGAAGAGCCTAGGGCAGCAGTGCTTAGGGGGTCCCACAGTAAGAAAGGAGGAGAGGAAACTCTGCTTAGAATGCTGGAAACTCAAGGGACCTCAGGGCCTTTTATGTAACTCCTTCAGTAAAGGTAATGCCTTAGTTACTTTTCTATTGCTCTGATGAAACACCATGACTGTCTTAGTCCCAGGGTTGCTATTGCTGTGATGAAACACTGTGACTGAGTCCCAGGGTTGCTATTGCTGTGATGAAACACTGTGACTGTCTTAGTTACAGGTTCCTATTGCTGTAATGAAACACTGTGACTGTCTTAGTTACAGGGTTGCTATTGCTGTGATGATGAAACACCATAACTGTCTTAGTTACAGAGTTGCTATTGCTGTGATGAAACACTGACTGAGACCCAGGGTTGCTATTGCTGTGATGATGAAATACTGTGACTGTCTTAGTTACAGGGTTGCTATTGCTGTGACGATGAAACAAACACCATAAACAAAGTAACTTGGGGGAGTAACAGGTTTAACTGGCTTATACTTTCACATCAAAATTCACCATCAGAAGAAGTCAGGACAGGAACTCAAGCAGAGCAAGAACCTAGAGGCAGGAGCTGGTGCAGTTGCCATGGAGAGATGCTGCTAGTGGTTTGATCTCCATGACTTGCCCATCGTGTTTTCTTTTGGAGCTCAGGACCATCATCCTAGAAATGACACCACCCTCAATGGGTTGGGCTCTCCCCAATCGATTATTTATTAAGGAAATGTCCCATAGGTTTGCTTATATCCTACTCTTACTGAGGCATTTTCTCAACTGAGACTCATTCTTCTCCAGTGACTCCAGCATGTGACAAGTTGATGTAGAACTAGCCACCACAATGACTAAGGAACTTATATTAGAAAGAGTTTACTTCAGCTTACAGTTCCAGAGAGTTAGAGTCCATGATGGGAGAGTAAAGGCAAGGTTTAAGAGGGCTTACATCTTGAACCACAAGTGTGAAACAGAGAGGGCACTCTAGGCCTTTCAACCTCAAAGACCACCCACAGTAACATACTTTTTCCATCAAGTATACCCCTTCTAAATCTCACAAACAGCACCATAACTGGGGACCAAGTGTTCAAAAGCCCAAGACTATAAGAGACATTTAACATTCACACCACCACAGACAGGAAGACCCCAAGGTCCCAAGAGAGGATGACCAACTTACTCTAGTCTGTGGAAGAGAAGAAGCAGCCCATGGAACATGGGGCTTGCAGAGATAAACATGGTAGAGTCTTATCATAGATAACCAATATCAGCACAGATAAGGATGTGAGTCCCTCAAACCAGGCTTCTTAAATCACATCAACTGTCCATCCTGGAATGTCCTAACATTACAAGGGAGAGGCCTGGGCTCAGCCATTTGGCAAAACTCTATCCTTTATTGGTTTTGGGTACCATCTCTTCACCTGATAGGTGGAACAGTATCAGCTAAAACATTGCTTACAGCTCTCCATGTCAATCACAGCCCAAATAAATGTTACTAATAATATCTGTAAGAACTGCTGCCAGCCAGGCAGTAAAAGGACAGACTTCACTCTAAACACACCATGTGCTTCTCTAGTAGCAGAACCACTTTGGGAGGACTGGCTTCCAAATCCACACCCATACTCTGCACTAGTCATGGGGTACCTCTTCCTTACCACCTAATATCCCAGCTAAGTACACAGGCAGCAATAGTGCTCATTACTCTAGTTCATGAGGCAAATAGGCCAGGCTGCCTTTGGATGACATTCATCAATAGGTCACTGACTTATGGCATGAAGGATCTCCCACTGTTCCCCGTCAAGCAATTACAAGTACCTCTTCCCCAACTACTTCTCCCCAGGTCAGATTGTACTCCCTCAGCACACAGACAAGTTAAAGTTAAAGGTACCCAGTAAAATAGGCTGGAGTCAGACACATGAAATGTCACAGGAATGGTGAATCTGTTGAACCTGAGTCCTGGGGTCCCCAAAGGCAAAAACCCAAAGCAAGGAAGAGCAGGACTCCCCTGAAAAAGCATAGCTTGTGTGTTGAACAATCCTTTTCTGGATCTCTAGTACCAAGGACCTCCTGGGAAAATAGATGCCTAGAGGCTGTTTCACCAGAAAGGGATGAGAGGAGGTAAGGAAATACTCAATGTGTGGTATTGCGTGAATTCTATTTGGTATTAATAATAAAAACCCAGAGCCAGATATTGGGGAAAAGCTGAAAGATCACAGAGACAGAGAAACAAGCCCACTCCTCATGCCTTTTGAAGTAAATCCATGAATCCTCAGACTGAATACCTCTGAGTCCTCAGCTGAAAGGGAACAAAAGTGAAGCACTGAACTCCTGCCTTCTCTTCATCTGCCCAACTATCTCACTCCCTAGTTCAACTTTCTTAGTGCCGGGAAAGGTACGGATCACTACTCCCTGACCTTCATAGCTTCACTTTGTCCTCTGATTTTCAGACAAGCTTTTTAAATATACAATATATCACCATATATACCCTTTTGTATCAAAAATAAAAATGTGATAACTAATTAAAGAAAAACTATAAACAATAAGTACATTAACTGTGTACAATATATACAGGCAAGAATTACATCAATAACTACATCAAAAGTTCATTATTGGTGAGTCCAAAGGATTGTACCTAATTTACTTTCCATTGAACGTGTATTACCAACCAAAAACTGTCTTTTGATATCTTTCAAACTTATATTTCTTAATGAGTTTCTTTCCTGAATCTGTAACTAGAAAAACTATAACTATTTAACTATCTAGTCTTCAACTGCCTCAGAGACCTGAGTAGGAAATAATATTAAGTAAACAGAAAGTGCAAGCAAGTAACTTCTAAAACATTGTGAGAAATTACAAAGATAGTTGAATGCCTGGACAGTTATCCAAGTTTCCTTGGCAATGTTGGGGCATCCATTATTGGCCTACAGGCCTAGCATATCTGACAGATCTATCTGCTAAGCAAGATATTCTTAATGACCTTCTTACCTAGTCATGGCAAGGTTTGGCAGATGTCTCATTGTAATAAAAATAAAAAGAACTTCTGCCATGAAGCTATGCTCTCACAGACCAAGGAGCTGGGTAGAGCCAGCCTCCATGGCTGAACCTTTAATCCTAACCACATTTTAGCAGATTAAAGGCTCCCGTGGTCAGGAAAAGATAGTAATATACAGTAAAGATAGCGTCAGATTTAAAAAAATCTAAATGGAATACAGTGTGTTTACAAAATATTTGTAGTAGGGTTGGGGAAAAAAAGGATGAAGTTCTTAAAAAGAAATAGAGTTAAAAAATAAAATAAGTCACATAAAGATGGAAATTACAAAGTCTGAATACTATATATTATTGTATTATCTTTGAGGTTTTTTGACTGTAAACAAAGGAGCAACAGCTGCTAAAAGATACTTGATTATAAATGCTGCTGTATTAATCTAACCTATATATTTTGAAAATACCTTGACTTCAAAATTTAAGTCAAAAGATATGTTACTTTGAAGAAGAGGTTTTGTTTTTATTTTCACAGAAAATGAGAGGCTGTGGGTTCATTCTGCATTAAAGAAAATAACGTTTGATTGAGAAAGACCGCCTGTAAAATCTCCAGTGGAAATAAGTGGCCCAGATGGCCCAACATTCCAGAGCACCTCTGTTGCACTTTTCTCTGAGTTCTGCATACAGAACAGCTTCAAGACTGCTGGTTGAGATTATCCAGCTTCACAGACTCCACTCAAAACTTGCCCTTAATCCTAAATTTTCTTTGGATCCCCATAAGATTACCATTACCCCCAATCAGCAGAAAGTAGTCTAAAGAACTACTCCCACATTCCGCCAAAATGGATTCTGAATGTTTGTGTTTATTTAGTGTATTGATTACAAGTTGTTATGGATAATGGTCAAGAAAAAAGCTAAACAAAGGAAACTAAATTTGGGGTTGTTTTAAAAAGAAAAAAGGGGGAAATGTGGGATAATGCTCTTATACACTGAAAAGATTTGTTATTCATACTAGTTTAATAAAACACTGGTTGGCCAGTAGGAAGGCAGGAAGTATAGGCAGGAGAATTCTGGGAAGAGGAAAGGTAGAGCAGCAGATGCCAGCCAGGTACAGAGGAAGCAAAATGAGAATGTTGCAGTGAGAAAAGGTATCAAGCCATGTGGCTAAATATAGATATGAATTATGGGTTAATTTAAGTGTAAGAGGTAGTTAATATGTTTGAACTACTGGCTCAGCATTTACTATAATATTAAGTCTGTGAGTCAATTATTTGGGAAGTGGCTGCTGGGTATTTGAGAATTCCTGGATGGACAGAATCTAAGTCTACAGTGTGGTCTTCCTGGCATTCTGGAATCCACAGCTTCTGGAATTCACACTAGAAATAAAATCAAGGTGGTAAGACTGAACCCTGGGGTGGAGCTCAGGGACCCAAGAAAGGAGTCAGGCAAAGATTTCAGACTTTAAAGCCACAAAACAATTCCTATGTCCTACTGGGATGTCAACCTGCCATTTGGAATTTGCATCAGCCAGAATCTCAATGGGACTGGACCATGGCCAGGAAGTACAGGGATGAGAAGGGGAAGATATCTGCACACAATGTTTCATTTGTCCACTGACTGTGACCCGGACACTCTTAGCAGTATGTCTGACTCAGATGGAAAATCTTGTGTATGTATGTATACATGCATATGTACATGTGTGTGTCCATCTGTGTGCACCTTATGTGTAATACACAGAGGTGAGAGGTCAAATCAGTGCCTTTCTCTACAGCTCTCCACCTCTTCTTTTTGAGACAGGCACTCTCAGTAAACCTGGAGCTCACCATTGCAGTTAGGCTGGCTGGCTGGCTAGGATGTTCCAGGGACCCACCTGCCTCCACCCCTCCCTAGTACTGGGGTATATATAGGCATATGCTGCCATGCCTAGATTTTACAAGGGTCCTCATTATACAAATGTATGTTTCATGCTTAAACAACATGCATCTTTCTACTAAGCCAAATCGTCAGCCCCAGGAAATCTTTATATAGAGGAGCATGAGTCCTGCCTGAGATGATTCATCAGGGGGCAGGGGGGTGAGTATACAAGGGTTAGTGTGTGGTAACCATTAGTAAGATGGTTCTGTCCTCTGGGAAGTTCTCAAAGTCTAAAACATTAAAAAGACACACATGGGGGCCTGGGCGGATGGCTGCACTATTAAAAGCACTTTCTGCTCTTGCAGAGGATGAGCATTTGATTCCCAGCATGCACAGCAGCTCTCAACCACCTATGACTGCAGCCCTAGGAGATCATGTGTCCTGTTCTGGTACCCATGGGCACAGACTCATATACACATAATTAAAAATAAAATCTCTTTTAAAAATTGGGTATAGGTGGTGTACACCTTTAATCCTAGCACTAGGGAGATAGAGGCAGAAGGATCTCTGTGAATTTGAAGATAGAATGTTCTACACAGGAAGTTCTAGGACATCCAGGGCTATATAACAGAGGGATCCATCTACACACACACCAAACAAAAAAAGATATACCCAGGCTGATGGAATCTGCCCCAAACAATAGAGTTCACGTCCACATTGAGGGGCTGGCTTTGGTTCCGCAGCAATGCCCATGATCCATAGGGACCCCACAGTATTTTGAGAAGATGCAGAGAGAATAAAGTTGAAGGTGCAGACCTCATTCCAGAAATGAGGAGGCAACACTGTGACAGTCTGGGCAGTGTCAGAGGTCTGGGTGATTTTAGGCAAGCAACTGGTAGTTGGATGAGAAATGTCACTCACAGGCTTACGTGTTTGAAAACTTAGTCCCTTCTTGGTAATGCTGTTGAAGAGAGTTGTGGAGCCTTTAGAGGGTGGAACCCTTGCTGGAGAAGCTATGTCCCTAGAGATGGGCACTAGGTATACAGAGCTGGAGGAAGTGTGTCCCTGGAGGTGGGATCAGGGTGTACAGAGCTGGAGGAAGTGTGTCCCTGGAGATGGGCTCAGAGTGTACAGAGCTGGAGGAAGTGTGTCCCTGGAGGTGGGCTCAGGGTGTACAGAGCTGGAGGAAGTGTGTCCCTGGAGATGGGCTCCGGGTGTACAGAGCTGGAGGAAGTGTATCCCTGGAGGTGGGCTCAGGGTGTACAGAGCCGGAGGAAGTGTATCCCTGGAGGTGGGCTCAGGGTGTACAGAGCCGGAGGAAGTGTATCCCTGGAGGTGGGCTCAGAGTGTACAGAGCTGGAGGAAGTGTATCCCTGGAGGTGGGCTCAGGGTGTACGGAGCTGGAGGAAGTGTGTCCCTGGAGGTGGGCTCCTGTTGTTCAGACCTTTGCCCTCCTTCCTGTTTGCTCCAGTGATCGTGTCTGCAGTTGAGAATGTGCTATCTCAGCTTCCTGGTCCCGAGGCCATGCCTGCTCATGATGCCATGCCTCCCACTATGATGGCTCTTGCCCCTCTCCATCAGTGAACTAAAGTGAACTTCTCTAAGTTGCTTTGGGTTGTGGTGTTTGATCAAAGCAACAGAAAAGTAACTGATAGAGTATCCACACCCCCATTTATTTGTTCCAGCCCCTGTCACATCATCCAAGAGACCAGGGAGCCTTGTTGCCACCAGTAAACTCCTATGGAGCCATGATGGAGGGCTACAGGAAATAACTGGTCTAAGGAGTGGAAGAGACGGTAGTTGACTCTGTACACTGTCTTCCCAGAAGGATCCAAAAATCACTTGTGGACTTCAAGAATGGGAGAGAATAGAAAAGAACTGTCTGTCTAGGCCTTCAAAATCTTAGACAGCTTCATCTGTGGCAGAAGAGTCTGTGTTCAAACACTTAGAGCCACCCTCATGCTAGCCTCTTGGCCTGGAAGACCTCAGATCAGGGAATCCGTCTGCCTTGGATGGGACCAGGGCTTCTCTGCCTTTGTTTACCTTTGGAGCTGGTACTTTGGCATCACCATTCTTGTGTGAGCTCTTCTCTAGAGGTGAGGCAGGCAAGCATAGGGGATAGTTTAGCAACCTGAGAGGTTTGGGGCTGTGCACACACATATCTCTTCTAATACTGTACTTGACCATCTAAATCCCTCATCTGCACGTACTATCCACACACATCCCTCTCTGAACAGTGAACCTAGAAACGTGTTAGGCCGAGGACCCCCAGACTGCACTGAGTTACATACACACTGCTCTCTTAGCAATAGAGTTTTTCCTTTTCCTAAAGACCATTAAACTTAGATTCAATACAATTGTTTATGACTGGGCATGGTGAGTAGGAAGACCAAGATGATCTGAGTTGGTCTGGAAAATATGCATAATAAAGCTAACATGCCTTCTAACTGAGCTTTTAGAGACAATCCTCTATTTACCATCTTATACCTGTGCATAATTGGATGTGTATACGATTTTTTAAAACCAGATTCATTAAAGAAAGGGGTATGCAATGTACAGAAACAGTTATAGAACTTAATCTGTCAATATAATAGAGAACCACACAAACTACCTCCCTAGGAATCAAATATATCTTACCGTTAGACCCCCATAAAAGGGGGCTCCAGGTAATAAGAGTCCTGTATATCTTCATTCATGCATGTCACTGACAGCATTAACAGTATAGTCCTTCATAAATGCATTGAGTAAAGCATTCTGGCTACTTTGCAACTCCATATATACCTTTCTTTCTTGAATGAGATGCCAAGAACTTGGAAACCAGTCCAGCCCCTAACCACCAGTAACAAAGGCACTGTTGCCAAGCATCATAGTCTGTCTCTAACTATGTAGAGTTGGCACAGACATATTCAGCCTCTAAAGCAAAGCACTGCACTCCTAAGGGCAACAGTGAGGTCTTCTTTCTCTGAAGCAGGTACCAGTTGCTCAGGAGACAGCTGCTGAATGAGTGATTCAACCACTCACTCCTCCAGGCAGCCTTCTTCTGCACTCCCCTGGCCCTGGTCTCTGCTGAGCTGAACATGAGTGTTCTGTATTAGGGACCTGCGTGTTCGTTCTGCAAATAGAGAAGTATGCCAGCATGCAGCACACCACTGCACTTACTCCTCTGGGATCCAAAGCCACCTAATGCAAGCTAAAATGTTAATGCCTTCCTGGAATCCTGAGATTCACGCAGGAGTTTTAGGTGACCAAACCAACAAAACCACTCTCTGAGGAGCCCGAGGAAGTGACTCTTTACCCTGATCACTTAGCTCCTTAGTCCTTTCGATCTGCCAGGAAAATCTGCCAAGAAACTGTGTCTACAGATGAAAAAAAATTGGCCAGCCGCGTTATCCTGGTCTATTGGCAAGTTCTTGCTGCCCCAGCTGGGCGTCATGCACTTTGGTTTCTCCTGATAGGATTATTTTTCATTGCAGCCTGTTCAGGCAGTTACAAGCTGTGTCTCTGTGTTAAATGAGGCCACCGTACATGGGAACATCATTTATTCAACAGGCTTCGCTTGCTAGAGTTACAATGTTTTATGCAAAATGCCTCAAAAACTGGACAACTTCCTGTCCCTGACCCCCTGTGATTCAGTAGCTTTCTCTCTCTCTCTCTCTCTCTCTCTCTCTCTCTCTCTCTCTCTCTCTCTCTCTGTGTGTGTGTGTGTGTGTGTGTGTGTGTGTGTGTGTGTGTCTGTTTTCCAGGCCTTTCCTGAAGGCCTTCCTTTCCCCTTCCATCTTACCACTGTCTGCTCTTCAAGGATCTATATGTAGCTGTCCTGAATGTGTGATCACTAAGAGTTTGAGATTTGGCACATTCCTTCACCCAGGACCAGGGGTAATAAGCCTAGAGAGGGTCTTCAGACGAAGCAGATCTGTATGCAATGATCTGCAACCCTTATGAGCTGTTTCTCAGCAGAGGCTCAGGTCCTGGTCCAGCCGAGAGGATGCTATGCTGAGACCATTATTACAGTTCTGCTCTCTCTGGACCTCCTTCCCTTCCTCTGGAAGGTGAATGTACCATAAACTCGTACTCAGAAAGCCTCTCAAAAGGCCAAAGGAGGCCCCATGCTTCCAACCTATGCAGAGTGGTACACCCAGTTTTCTTGACTATTTTAGTGACATACCTAGTAGTTCGGCTTCGTTCTAAAGTCGCTCTCGGGGGAGGGCTGGCAGATAGCTACCGCCATGTAGGAGGAAGCAAATACCCATCTGATGAAAGACCTTTCTGAAAATGGATTTGCTGAGAGCATCCTCAGAAGACACTGAGCTCAGAACTTGGGTTTTGCTCATGTACTGTGTTAACCAAGGCTCTTTGGGGGAAATAATACAAGTGGATACTCAGAAATACAGCAAAGATTTCTTATAAGGATTTGGTTCATGATTACAAAGTCTGATGTGTCCCAAGATCTCCAGCTGGAGACCCAGGAGATGTAGCTGAGTAGCTCCTGTCCAAAGAACACAGGATCAAGACCTGATGTTTCCGTCTGAATCCAAGGGGAAGCAAAGAAAAAAAGAAAAGGCCCAGCTCCAAGGCAAGCAGGAGGGATTCCTTCTCTTTCAGGGCAGGTGAGCTCTTTATCTTGTTTAACTTTCAGTCTATGAGAGAAGGCCCATCCATGTCCTACAGGCTCACTGTACACTGGACAGCTAAATAAGGACCAACAGAACAACCTCACAGGAACGCCAAGAACATTAACCAAACATCTGGTTAAACTCTGGCCCAATCAAGCTGACACACAAAAATTTATCCTCACAGGACCGGACCTTTCTCGTGTTGTATTTAAAAAGGCAGAGGGGCACTGCAGAGAGCCGCCCAGCGATGCTCTCCCATTCTTCTGGAAACTCTTCCTGAAGACACTGAGGAGCCAGCATGCTTTGCATACATCTCCTCACTATGAGCCCCTGGGCCCCGTGAACAACCTGGCTCAGCTGGTTTGCTGCATCCAGTGCCTTCCAGAGCTTGTCACCCAGGGTCCCAGTGTAAAGGCCTCCCAAGGAAATGAGTAGATAGATGAACAGAGACTAGCTGAGCGAGGTGTCCATCTATAGACATACTTGGTCACGTGAACTGAATGTAAGTATCAAAGCAGAACTACAAAGGGTCAAAGCATTAGCTGCTAAAACACTATCAAAGAAAAGTTTCCCTGCCCTGGAAGACAATCCTTATGTCCAGCATGCCTCTGAGCAAACCATGTTTCAATCTTCCTGATACAGCCTTCCAAGCACTGACATTACAGGGATGAGCCTCCATGCCCGCCCAGCTTGTAGGGCCATTTTTATTCCACCAAAGCCAAGAATACTGTGCCTGTGCCTTCCATTGTCGGATTCTTCTCCTCAGACCCCACAGGATGTGGAGCCATCCCTTGCCCACCCAACTCAGAGACTCGGTCCTAGGAAGAGCCAGTACAGGGCTGCACAGCCTAGCAACCTAACCAGTCACCACACTTCCTTCTTTTTCCAGTCTAAAAATAAAATCTGACCCCTTTGCAGGTCACACATTTGTTGCTGAAGTCTTTCTGCAGGCTGGGGAATATAAGCTGAGGCCATGAATATCCTTCCTGGGAACAGCTCAAGGCACAGTGCAGCTCAAGGCGAAAGCACAGATGACCATGTCCCGATGGCCCGTCTCTGGACACTCCCCCAGGCTGGTGCCCAGGGCTCCTGTGAGGAGCTAAGTTGCATGGACCCTCCTTCTCCTTAATGAAAATGCCTCTTTCTGGAACTTCCATCCTCTTTCTTCATCCCTATGAAAGCAGATCTATTTTTGGCAGCTCTATACACAGAGTCAGATTCTCACACTGCATGAAGGAAGAGCAGAGGAAACAGTCCCAGAAAGGAGACACTGAAGGGGAGGGATAATCCTCCCTTGACCTTGTACAAGCTGAGCTCTGCAAGCTGCATCAGGTAAAGCCCTGAGCACTGAGAAGAGCCAATGATGCTTTACCATCTGCTGGGGCTCAGGATGATTCCATGACTCTTTTGGAAAGAAAGGCTCATATATGTGGCTTCTAAATTGATGTCAGAATTGTGCCTCCTGGGAAAGGTAGGCACAATACCTCTTGAGAGGTGTGATTTTATGGACCTGGATTCATTCCCAAGATGCTACCTGGGGGCAGGGCCCAGGTCTGTGAGTGAACTCGAAGCAGCCGATGGATTCAAAGGTTGGATTCACTCCAGAAAACTCCAATGGCTGCTGCCCCTTACCCCTTTGCTCAATCCTGGAACATCAAGGTGTGCTGCATCTTGATTATGTAGGTTTTTCTTTAAAGACCCCGGCCCATCACAGCAGTGGCCCTTAGCCCTTCTGTTGCTCTGGAGCTAGGTGATTGACCTGGGTTCTCATACTCTGTATGTAGCAATAAAATCCCCACTCTTCACAGCATGTCCAGCCTCCTTAGTGGCAAGCGTGGAAATTTTTACATGTGAGCATAACATGGTGAGGACAAGGATCTATTGCACTGATGTGTCTGCTCTGCAGGAACTGAGATTAAAGACCAAACACTGACTCTTGAGGAAGAGTATTGAACCAGGCTCAACGAAAGCCAGGTCTGTTAATGGCAGGAATGGCAGTTAAGCATGGGGACAGGAATGGCAGTTAAGCATGGCTGACTATCATGGAAGATTGCTGGATGTTTGACTATGACAATAGGAAGCTGTATTGGTTATTTTTCTCAATTCTAACACAAAACATGTAACAAAGGTGATTCCAGGATGGCAGGGCTTACTTTGGCTCATGGTTAGAAAGTATAGTCTGCCATGGCAGAGAAGGCCTGGTGGCAGGAACGTGAGGCAGCCGGTCACACTGCAGCATCAGTAAGCTATGGTGATAAATATTTAATAAATAATAAAAAAAACTAGCCTGAAATATCAGAGGATAGAGCAAGCCATGAAGGTCAGGGAGTGGTGACCCAGGCCTTTAATATCATCGCAGAGGAGACAGAGATCAAAGGATCTCTGTGAGTTCAAGGCAAACAGGCTGTGGTGGCTCACACCTTTAATCCTAGCTCTAGGAATGTTGAACAAGGAAGTAAAATGCTGGGCAGGGAAAGAAAGCAGAAGAAGGCAGACATTCTGCCCTTTGTCTGCATGCCTGGTCAGGCTGAGGACTAGTGGAGGCAGGCCACAGGCCTGAGGAGTTGGGTAGGTGACAAGTGGCTGTGGTTTGTTTGTCTTTTTAATATTTCAGCTTGTCCCTAATATATGGCTCCTGGTTTTTATTATAATAGAGTCTGTGCAGTTTTAATCTAGGACGTCTGCCTGGAGATGGTGCCTGGTGCCGCCTGTGGTTAAGGCGGATCTTCACAGCACGGTTTTGTCCTCTGGGTGATTCCAGAGCCCATCAAGCTATCAATAAATATAAACCATCACAGAGATCATGAGTGTTTATGGACCCTCAATGGCTGAGTACCCAATACAGAAGAGTCTTACCTCTGAGGCTGACCATGGAGTCACACTGCTGCTCCCGCACGCGAGCCTGCCAGCACTCAGTGTATTAACCCTCATCCTTCTCTGGGAGCCACATACTTCTTGTGTGGCTCTTACAGCTAAGTGTATGGGAAACAATTCAATTCCTCAGCTGCAGATGGCCATTTTCAGCCTCCTGGCCAAGCTGAAATGCCTGGGCTCTAGCCAACATCCTTGCCTCTATTCCTTTCTTATACAAATATTCTTGTTTTTAAGGATTTTCCTGAGTTTTTCACTATCCTTCAAGAACTACAGGAAATGTCTCTGAACCTCACTTTGAAATTCAACCCCAGAAAATTTACAGTGGAAACATGATCCAGACACATAAATCTGGGGGGGGGGGTGAGAGAGAGAGAGAGAGAGAGAAAGAGAAAGAGAGAGAGAGAGAAGAGCAAGCTGAAGCACACGGCTCTTTGTCCTGTGTCCCTTCCCATCCTGAGGAACCCAGTGAATGCTGGGAGATACCTGAGCATAGTCTAGTCAGCACGGGTCCTTTCCCTCTATCCACCCCCGTCTCAAGGCTCTCTCACCTGGTAGGCAGCTTCTCTCATGAATTGCTTGGCTGGCTGCTTCCAGATGGCAGGCACTGTGATGACCCATCTGACATCAGAGTTCTCAAAGTCCGAGCCTGCCTGGTCACTCAGCTCCTAAGGCCAAGAGGAGGAAATGTACAGGTGGGAGACATGTCTGCAGGACTGTCAGGCTTTCAACAAGACTCTAGGGATGCTGTGTGTCCCACAGGTACCAGTGTGGAGGCAGGGTGCTCCTGCTTCTCTCCATGTCCTTTAGAGAACTGTCCTCATTTCCACATCCCCAGTTCCCTTAAAACAGCTATCTCTGTAGATTTACCTGTTGTGAACATTTCATACAAATGGAATTATATGATGTGGCATATATATATTATTTTATGAGATGTTTTCTAATTTTATCTATACTGTAACATGTATTAGTATTTCATTCCTTTTTATGGCTGAATAACATACCAATGAACAGACATACCACATGTGGTTGTTTCCACTCTTTAGTTATTATAAATAATGTTGCTATTAACTATCACCAAACAGTTTTATGCACACATGCTTTTATTTATGTATGCCTAGGAGTGGAACTGCCAGTTGATATCTGTGTTTATCTTTTTAAAGGAATTTCCAAATTTGTTCCAAAACGCTGAACCATTTCACCTTCCAACCAGCAGTGCTGAAGAACACAGCCTACTGTTCTGATTCTAGAGCCCACATCCTCTGCCTGCAGGCTGTACCTCTGCCTAGCTGGTGCATACAGCAACCACAGATGGCCTAAGCCGAGACTGACTGTCACCATCTCAGCCTCACCTTTAGTGCCTGCTCTTTAAAGTACTGCAGAGCATATGCAAAGATCTCAAGGGCTTTGACTTTCTTGCCGTTTGCTGCAGTCAGGTCTGTTTCCATAGTGAGGTCCTGGAAGAAGAAAGACTTGCGATAGTGGAAAGGGTGAAGGAGAACCATGCCTTTGGTTGGGGGACCTGCTTTTGGAGACCAGTAGAATCTAGTTCCCTATATCAGAGAGGCAGATACAATTGTGCATCCACAAAGACACCTGGCAGTAAGGCCCCGACTGTAGAAGCTTTCTGGCTGTTCTCTCCAGGCCCCACCTTCACGGCACCTTTTTCCTTCCTTCCCTTCCTCTCTCCCTTTGTTAGATCCTCGGGAGCAGACATCTCTCCTGGAAGGAGCAGGCAAGTCCGGGAAAGAAGGGATGGGTAGCAGGTGTCCAGCCCAATGAAATTTACATGCAACTTACAGACACCACTCACCCTCGGAAGCCCTGCAATAGCAGCTTAAATCATGCCACTTTACTGCCAAGCAGGATGCTAACACACATGAATCTCTCCTTCCCTGGTGAGCTGCCAGCCAAGTCACTAAAATAGAAGAGCTCCTATTTTAAGGCCGGTTCTGTCTAATCTGCTGAGAGCTAGGTATATCTGCCTCTCCGGCTGTCAGAAGCCACAACAGCTGCTGTAGACGGTCCTCGGGTAGAGGATTCTGTGCAGAGGCCAGATGGTGGTGGAGAGAGGTCATCAAACAAAATGATGAACCGGGTCCCCTGGCGGAGAGGGTGGGTGGAGAGTAGAAGGAAGCCCCTGAACTAACCTGCTTATTGGTGTTGGAAACAAGCTAATCAGTGGACATCAGCCTGATGTAGGCTAGATAACCAAGCCTTGCCTTTGTTTTAGTAAGGTCACAAATCACTAATGGATGCTTGTGGAACCTTCAGGTGTATCCTAAACCATTTACTCATACTCCTGGCCAGCACCCCTCTCTTCGTGTCCAGCAAAGCCTCCCTGCTTCTAGACTCTCAGGGTCAGGGAGGCAGCTGAATCCCATGAAGCTACAGTTCACCCTGGGCATCTACTGTCCAATCCTGACAACCAGCATTGACAACCTGAGTCCCACCCAGAGACAGCCAAACACACCCAACACCTGCTACACCCACCACCCTCCCACCTCCCATACACCAGGAAAAAACGGGATCCACAAATGGATGTGAGGAGCTGTGCATTCCAGGTTATTTCCAAGACCCAGTCAGAGGGGCATTAATTTCTGTTTGGGAGAAAGTGGGGGGACTCCAGCTGAACATCCCTCATGGCTGTGGTCCCTTGCTCTCTTAGAGAGGCCAACTCACCCCTGTAGTATGTAGTTTCATCTTGAACTTCTCCAAGTATAGCCATTGCTTGGCTTCGTTAGGATCCAGGTCATGGTAGAAGTCCCTGGCAGCGTACCCAAAGCTGTGGAACTTCCTCTCTGGTGTCAGCAAGATGGTGGTCGGGGTCTTCTGGTTGGAAACACCAGGGTCACCTCCCTCCCATCGCCTGTCAGCAAGGGAAAGTAGAAGTTATAGGTCTGTGAAAACCACAGTCAAGTCAGCACAGTGGAGCTGAGTACCTACTGTGTGCACCCTCACTGATGGGAGTGCTTGGACTTACTCTGTGTCCGCTAACATCTCAGCTAGAATGAGAAGAGGCAAAGGCAAGGTTCTTACTCAAAATAAGCTCCGTGTTTACCTTTCAGTCAGTGTTTGCTGAGCAGCTACTGTGTGACACATGCTGGTGACGTAAGGGATGACGCTTATTATTTTTCAGCCTTCTCATAACTCAAAAACTGGAAGGTCATACATTTTGTTTTGTTTTGTTTTTTATTTGCAAGCCCTCAGCCAGCAGATATGGATACAGAGCTGGCAGAAATCCTCTTCTAAATAAGATGGTTGTGAAGAAATTTATCTGACCTTCTGAACCAGGGAAATGGCCTGAGGGGCCAGAGAAGGTAGACGTAGAGGCTGGTGGGGCCCAGGAGACAGGAGTCAGAAAAGAATGAAATGGGAGGACAATTACATCTCAGAGACAAGGTCATTCCAGGCTGCTCAGAGACGAGCAGGCCGCAGGCGGCTAAGTGATGATGTTGGTCAGACAAGTGTATGTACCTGGGAAAAAGTACTATGTAAATAAGAAGAGTGAGGGATGAGCTGGGAAAGCAGCAGAACCAGGCTGGAGAGAAAGAACCCTGCATACTTGGGTTTAATCTGTACATAATGGGCTCACTGAAAGACTAACAGACCAGAGATGCTGCCATGGAGAACAAACTGTACTCAGAGGATTGGGAGTCAGAAGGCAGAGGTGGAGGTCAGGCATAGCCTGGGGCAGGGCAGCGCAGGGAGGACACACACACACACACACACACACACACACACACACACACAGAGAGAGAGAGAGAGAGAGAGACAGAGAAATACCAAACAAGTCCAGGGGTAGAAGGCAGATGCTGTGATGAGGAGCCCACGGGACCCTGGAGTGGGGAGCACAGATAGAGACCTGGAGTGCTGGAGAAGGTGGGGAGCACCCGGAGAGCACAGGCATTTAACTGTGGAAAGGCCCCCAGACAAACACAGCTTCCATAGCCAGTGACAGCCACAGTGACAAGATGGGATGGCCCTAGGGGATGGATCATCCAAGACTGGTCGGTTATAGACTGAGGCAGAGGTGGGCACAGGTAGATGGACACAGGCATGCAATGGGGCAGAGGTGGGGTCAGATCTCCTGGACAGAAGGAAAAACAAAAGCCAGGGAAACAGTGTGGGAAGAACAGGTTGCTCACATTTCTTCTCTTTGGAATCCCTGCCTTCCAGAAGCCAAGACTGCTAAAAGGCTGCACTGTCCTCTTCTCTGCCAAGCCTAGACCTGGGAGCACCCTTAGGTGCGGACTCAGTACCAGACACTGGCCCAGTCCAATAAGGGAGGGAGCAGCTGCAGCCCAGGCTGAATTCCAACCTGTTCTCTTGAGCATCACTGCATCTAGCATGGAAAGGCCATCAGAGGGCAGATGGGTGCCTCCCTCCTGAGGGACTTCCAGGCTGATGGTTCTGGCATTGTCCCTGGCCAGCTTCCCAGTCAGGATGCATGTTCTCACTCTGGCTAAGTGCCCTAGGTGACTGAGTGAGAACACAGGGTGACTTTTAAGCTAGGTAGTTCTGTTCTCTGCCTTCTGCCAGTGGACACCCCATGGACTTCATCCACTCAGTCTTCTGTTCCTTCATTCCTATAAATTTTATTTATTTACCCCCTACCATGTGTACGGGGCAGGAGGAGGGGGGTTGAAGGTGGGATGTGTGAGCACTGTCATCTGATCTCCTGGAGCTGGAGTTACAGGTGGGTGTGAGTGCAGGGAACACATGCTCTTAACTGCTGAGCCATCTCTCCGGCTCCTTCATTCCTATCCAAATTCAATCTTACACTTTCTCACCCATGCCTTTATCGGGCTGAATCTGGTCATGGTAATATGTTCAGAGTGAAAGAAATCCCGAGGAGAGGCAACTATAGAATCTTCCCAGCTACGATGACATCTCCATCCAAAGTGACTTTCACAGCTTGCCACCTTTCCTTGACTGACCACCCTGTAGAAACAGCACTTCTCAGAACAACTTTAGGAGAGCTGACAAACAGGGTTGTGTTCTTTCTCGCTGAGGTTTTCCATCTCTAGGGACATCTGTCTGGCTGCTAGAGGTGGAGTCCAGGGTCCACAGAACCATGTAAGATGGTTTAAGAGTCGATCTAAGCCAGTGAGATGGCTGAGCAGGTAAAGGACCTGAGATCCATCCCTGCCCGGGATGCATGTGGTGAACACACAGAACTGATTCCTGCCACTTGGCCTCTGAACTCCCTCAACTTCTTCCCTTTGGCACACAGACATACCCTGGCATGTGTGTTCCCCCGACCTTCACATAATCAATGAATAAAAATAGTTTTTTTTATGTTTTTAAGAACAAAACTGGCTTTACATTGTTTATTTTTCATGTGTGTGTATGTGTGGTGTGTGTGATTATGTGTGTGTGTGTGATTATGTGTGTGTGTCATTGTGTGTGTGTGTGTGTCATTGTGTGGTGTGTGTGTGTGAGTGTGTGTGCGCCCACGTATAAGCCAGAGGTAAGCACTGATATATTCCTTAATTGCTCCCCACCTTATTTTATGAGACACGGTCTCTCACTGAACAATACATTCACCAATCACACTACACTGCACTGGGTGGCCAGTGAGTTCTGGGGATTTGTCAGTCTCCATATCTCAGCACTAGGCCCTGCTTTTACATGGGTGATGGAGATCTGAACTCATGTCCTCACACTTGCACACTTTACACACTGAGCCACTTCCCTGGGCCCTGGAACCTCTTGATGGCAACAGCCTCAGGGCAAAACACTCTGTTAAAAAAAAAAAAAAAAAAAACGTAGGGCTTCATGAGGCACATTTGACATTGCGGGATGGTGTTGTCCTTTACAAATCTCAAAATAGAGTTATGGAAAAAATAACCAAAACGGAAAAACAAGGACCAAAACCAAACAAACAAAACCTCAAACAACTCTTAATGTCTTAAGTAATTCTATGATTCTACGCTGGTTCACATTCATAGCTGTCCTCAGCCAAGTGTGGCCACATGCTGCCTGCTGCAGGATGGACAGACACACTTGGTAAACCAGGCTTTGTGTGAGCCACTTTTACAATGACTTTAGACAAATAGCTCAAGTCTTACTCTAGGAGTGATGGCCAAATTTCACAATTAGCCCTGTGACAGGCAACACAGAACCAGTCCTGGTGTATCTTAAATCATTCCCTAGTTGGGAAAGCTGACACAAATTCTGAGCTTCCAAAGCTTTATCAGGATGTTTGAAAACTGGAAGAGCTGACGATGAGCCCTGGGGACGGTGATATGAGGGCCAGGCTGCTGTGTGCATTAAGGATGCCCCTGGGCACTTCAGCTTTAGGGTCACCAGGCTGAGGTCCACCAGTCCCTGCTTTCGCTGTGTTTTACGTACATAGAAGAGCTGGCATCTTCCTGCTAACATTTTTGCATATGCTGATTTACTCCATGGAAATTTTCATTAAATTTGCACAAACAACACATGAGGCAGATACTACCATTATCCCCAATCTCAAAGGTGAGGGAACAGTGGGTTCACAGATTACACAGCAAATGGCTGGACTGGCCTTCAGATCACCTCTATCACAGATACCTTATAGGGCTCCTCTTGGCTCCTCTCACCCAAGCTGAACCCTGGAATCACTTTGGCTAGAATTCAGTCATACTATATAGCCCTTCCCAAATTAACTATGTAAGAATGAAACTAATGAGTTGACAGAAACATGTAGTCTCAATGATAGACAGTAGCACAGGGAGTCTAGATCGAAATCCATAGTGCTCTTCCTAAGCACTAGTACTAGCCCCGCCCAAGTCTACAGAAGCAAAGTGACTAGGCCACATGTTGCCCCTCTCCATGCAGCACTCACCTCATCACGTGGATACATTCTGGCTCCTTGGTAAAGCTGTAGGCATAGCCACTAGATGTGGTCCCAAAATCGATGGCCACCACCACAAGAAATGTCTGCTGTTCTGAGACCGGGTCAGCATCATTCTGCAAGCATAGCAAGGCACTTAGAAAGTAAGGCCTCACCTTCAGGAAGAAACCTCTACCCTGCCCAGTCTGGCATTCACTGCAGGCAGACTACCCCAGCTCAAGCAGACCAGCCTCAGATTCCACCAGAGTGGCTCAAAGAGAAATGAAGAAACCCCAAATTGAGGCGCAGATCAACTGTCTGAGGGTGCCATCTACAAATGCTTCCCTTCCCAGCTATGCACACGTGGCTAACTATGGAAATCCTACCACAGAGCAGAAGCACAGTAGAATGGATCTTTGTGTGGACACAGTCTGCCCACGATTGCTGTCCCTAGCTTCCTCTGCAGAACTCAGAGTGCTGGCCAGTGCCGAGTCCATCTTTGCAATGGTTTTCTTTAATGACCAGGTGTGTGCATGGTGACTTCTTCTAATCCTACAGTCCTGACCTCCAGGTCCCAGGCCTCATGTCCACAGCTCTCCCTCATCTGTGAGGCCCCTTGAACAGGTCACCTCAGGTACCTCAGCTTCCTTTCCTTCCTCCTTCCTTCTTTCCTTCCTTCCTTTCTTTCTTTCTTCCTTTCTCTTTTTTCCTAAACAATGTAGACTTTCTTTCCTTTTTCTTCTACTTTAATTATCGAAGAACGTTAATTTGTAAATCTGGAAAACTTTGAACTGGGCTGCTCTGGCTAAATTAGGGATGAGAACACTACCACTGCTGTCCCTTCTCACTCTCCACAAATGCTCTCCAAGGAGCAAAAGGTACAAAGTCTGACTATCAGGGGACCAGGCCCACAGGCTACTACTTCCTCTAGTGTACTCAGGATGTTGCCAGTTCTAAAGGAATTTCCCAGATGCAGGACTGAAACTCCTGAGTGTAAGCCTTTCACAGTGAGAACACTCTGGGACAAACACAAAAAGGCTGCAAACCCCTAGTGAATGGTGGCTCCCATGTGTTCCTCATTAGAGCCCCTATGTCTCTGAACAGTGAGTTCAAGGCTACCTTCTGTGGACCACCCCTACCATCCATCCTTCCTTGTACTCGAGAACTGGGGAGGTGGAGAGAGGGCAGGAACCCATGCCCTAAGACCAGAGGCTCCTCACATCTCCCTGAGGTAATTGACAGAGAAGCAATTCCCTAGCCACTGATTCTTGGATGTGGAGAGAACTTCTGTGAACAAAGCCACTATATTTCACTGATTCATCCCCAAGACATGGTGCTTCCATATAAGAAGCTACCTTGCCATCTCTAGGCTCTCTGGTCTCTCACGAGCTGATCCCTCTGCCTGCTGCCTCTGGAAACATCAGCCACACTTCAGAAAACCTTTCTAGGCTCAGGGTATAGAACAGGTTTGGCAGAGTGCACCTGTTACTACCACATCAATGAACACTCGACAGAGGGACGTGAAGGGTGACCTACCAGCCTGCAACGGGAAAGAGAAAGCAAAGGCAGTTGTTAGCGCATGCACATGGCTCATGCTCACATATGTCTTACCAAGATATGAGAAGGGGACAGAGGTGTTATTCCTGTATCCCCAAGACTCCGGGCTGGAGAGGAATATGCAGATGTGGGGGCCGTTTCTAAAAGGAAAGACGAAAATTAGATTCTTAAAAGTGACATGGGCCAACCAGAGAACAGAAAAGAGATAATATGCTTTGTCTCCACACAGGGGTTCTTAGAAATCTGCTACCCAGCTGAATAGAGCTAGTTCCCAGCCAGGAAGGCAGGATGTCTCTGCCCAGGCCAGCACCCTGTGCTTGGCTTTGGAACTTGAACAACTGGGTGACCCTACCCCTTTTCTCTAAGTGACCACCAGGTCTGTCATTGTGGCACATGCACACACACAAACATGCCATATGCTCTGTTCCCAGAAGGATTCAGCTCCTGCCCAGATGCTCTGTAATGCAGATTCCACAGTGCACCAGTGCAACTTGAATCCTCTGTAGTAAAACATGGTCTTCTGAGCATTCTGGTCGTCATCTTCATCAGATCAGCTGTAGCTGTTTGCATGAACTTACCTCAATGAGGCCTGTTGACTATTAACATTCCCTCATAGAACAAGAGATTGGGGAGGGTCACAGGACCCTCACCTGAGATTCCAGCCTTTCCTCTCAGCATGTGTATACCATTCTTCCCTAACTGCAGTGGTCTTAGGGTCTTGGCAGTGCTGGGGTACACAGGCTGGGGAACTTTAGTGAAAAGAGTGCCTCCAGTGTGTCTATGGAGAAGCCATTATCTCCAAATTGCATGAAGATTTTTCTAGTGTGGCTGCTTTGTGATCACCTATGTTCCTCTAAGTGACCCCTCATCCATGTTCTGTAAGCCCAATAAACTCTTTTTCTATTCTGATCCTTAGTGGAATCATACATTGTCATTTGGACTTTATTGTTATTTGCTTGTTTGTTTGAGACAGGGATTCTCTGTGTAGCACTGGCTGACCTGGAACTCACTTGTAGACTTAATATGGAGGAAATAGAAATTGTTTATGTCTCCCCAGGGAAGAAATTATTGCAACAGTATCAGAGAGGGTGTACCAATTATCATGTATTCTGGAAGAACATCCATAGCCCACAGGTTCCCAAAGGTACACAGAACACCCCTCTCCCAAGGTTAACGACTCTTGTCCACAGACTATGGTATATAAATGTAACTCCAAGTGATAACATATGATAACTGATGCGCCACCTGCCACCTTTTAACACAAGAACCTCTAGAGCACAGAGAACTCATGCCTTCAGGGGTGTTGAAGGTGTCCAATATTTGGGGGTATAGCTCCCAAAAGGAAGAGTTAGCTTCCCTGGCCCTGGGACACACTAAATCAAACAGAAGAAGAACCTACAGCAAAGTAGCATAAGTAGCATGTTGTCCTGATCCTGTTGCAATGATTCAATTACCGACATTTGTTCTGAAGCCGTCTCAGGGGACATGACACACTGTGCCTGGTCAGTGCTTGAATGTTCCACAGTGGCCTCATACCCATTGCCCAGGGCTGGCATGGCCCCAAGGCAACCAAGCAAAGACAAGAAACTGCCAACCAATCAGGAAAACAATAGCCAGATGCTTCACGCCCACCAGTACCAGAGGCCAGGCATTACTGTGAATACCCTGCTAGTTTAGTACACAGTGTAATTCCATGTAGGTGGTAGGTGGGTTGGCTCTATCTGGGAAAAGCTCTCCCCTCTTGGGGAGCATGAAGAATAGTTCCATCTGCTAAATCACTTTGTGTTAATCCCAGGCTCTTGCAGAATTTTTTTTTTTTTCTACTTGGTGGGAATTCAAGCAGCAACATCTCAGTGGCTCTTGAACAGACTGAGGAGTGAAATGGATCATGAAAATGCAAATAGGAAGTTTTGAATCTGCAAGTCACCTCCTATCTGCGGGCTTATGGCTCTTCTCTTCATCAGGAGGCTCAGCAAGAGAGAAGATGGCAGGTTCAGTGGCTACCAGAGAAATGCAGACCAAAACTGCAATGAAAGCAGGGTGTTATGACACACACATTTGATCCAAGCACCTGGAAAGGACAGGTAGGTGAACTTCTGTGAATTTTGAAACCAACTGGTTAGGCTGCAGCGATGGCTCAGCCATTAAAGGCTAGGCTCACAACCAAAATATAAAACCAACTGGTCTACCAAAACCCAAAAAGAGATGCTGCTTCACCCACAAGGATGACTATAATTTTTAAAAGGAAAGAAAAACAAGTACAGAAATTGGAACTCTCATGCATTGCTGGTGAGAATCTAAATGGTGCAGCTGCTGTGGGAAACTGTTTGGCAGCTCCTGCAAATGTCAGATATAGAATAACTAAGTGATCCAGCAATGTAACAACTAGCGATGCAACTGAAAACAGACTCACAGAGAGACTAGTATGTGAATGTTCACTGCAGCAGTATTCACAATAGCCAAAAGGTAGAAACAAACTCATGTGTCCATCAACAAAGGAGTGGGTAAGTAAAATGTTCACCGGGACACAATGGAATAGTATTGGGAACAGTCAACTGTGTGCAAAGGGAATGGCATTCCTATACACACTACACTATGAATAAACCATTGAAATAAGCTGGACATGAAAGAGCAAATAGTATGTCATCCCACTTTTTATGAACTATGCAGAATAGGCAAATCCCAAGAGACAGTAAGTAAACTGGAAGCCCAGAGTTCTTGAGTAGAGCAAGGAAAAATTTTGCAAATAATTAGTGATGTTGTGGGACCGTGTTGTGAATATAAACCATGCTGCTCAATTAATTGTACATTTTAAAACTATTTCAAAACATAACTATTTGTGTTATGTATACTCTAACATAATTAAAATATTTATTAAAAACCCATCTGAAGCTGATGATCTACCTCAGCTGGTGCACAAAGCACTGGGCTTGATCCCCAGCACCATATAGTGACCTACACCTGTAATCCAGCACTGTGTTAGTAGAGAGGCTGGAGGAACAGATTTTCAAAATCATTCCCAGGCTACATAGGGAATTTCAGGGCAGCTTAGAATACTTCAGGCCTTATCTGAAAACAAAGCCTATAACTCATCTTGCTCATCAGAGGATACAATATTTCCTGTATCTACTAGTACCCATGTCCTAGGGTGCTTGAAAAGAAAGAGAAGTACACTTGGCTACTCAGCTAGCCCACTGAACCCCCAGCTTTGTAATCTCCAAGCTCAAGGCACCTCTTTCCATAAAAGCCTGGGGATTCCTCTGTCTCTGCACAGGGGCCCAGCCAGGCAATCATCCCACTGGTTGATGATGGGTCTATTTTATGTGCAACCCCTAGGGTAACCTCGGGAGAGTTGCCATCCACTCAGGAGCCACCCTCTCTCCACCTGCTACCTCAGAGGCCTAGGCCACGTGTCCACATTTGCACAGAAGGTCTTGGAAGACACCAAACATCTAATTGCCCAGAAAATCTGGTGCTGGCAATTAGCAAACAAGCTATCATGCACAGACGATGCATCCACCCTGCTGTTGCCTGGTTCTAATTATCCCATCACTCAACCCTTCTCAAGCATGTCTTTGTCTGTCCCACTGAGATGCAGAACAGCACATGTCCAGCCATGCATTGAACATGCAAATACCCTGGGACCTCAGGGGACACCAGGATATACTGAGGGCAAAAGCCAAGGAGGCAGTTCCCATCCTCCCCTCCCCCAATGCATACGGCACAGTATTATTTTTTTTTTTTAAATATCATTTGACTTTCTGATCACTTTCCAGGCCTAGAGGCAGTCAAACTCCATGGAATTCTTCCATCGGAAATTAAAAGTCAGCTGCACTACGCAGATTTCAAACTGATCTGCATAGATGGGGTGCAGTGGTAACATTTTCACAGATATGTGCAAAAACACTTTTTAAAACTTGATGGAGAAATGGATTATCTTACTGTATTTATTCCCTGAGAGGTAACAGTGGAAAGGTTAATTCTGGAGCACTGATAATCTCAAACAGAAATGACTTCTTTCATGCTGTATACAAATAAGGATAAGTAAACATAAACACCCACACAAAGGACAATGGAGCATTAACCATTTCCTGACAGAGAGAGAAGATAATAGACTCCAGAACTAATCTATGAGTCTACGGGCATGGGGGACAAGAATGTTTCTCTGGCTATCACTTAGACAAAGGCCACAAACTCAGACACAAACAAACACGACACACAAAGTTCAGCCAGAGGAAATGTTTTTACTGGTGGTCTTAGAAAAATGAAGCCGAAGAACAGAAAACAGGTTCAGCTGTAAAAGTAAGGGAAGGAAAGCAGTTGAAATGCAGATTAAAGAGAAATAGTTTACCAGTAAAGTGGCCAGGGGCAGAGCTGAAGACTCCAGGAATCTGGAGAAATACATATCTCAGTGTTCTCACTGGATCACACAGAGACTATCCAAGGCCTGTCCTTAGCACCTTGGGTGGATTAGCTTTCTCTGACTCTGACAGAAAACCGGAGATTAACTAAGAAGACAGAAAGGTTTATATTGACTAACATCTCAGAGGATTGGCTCTGGTAACTTGGCCCTATTGTTCTGGGGCTGTGGTGGGAACATGTGGCAGAGAAAGTCTAACCACCTCATTTGGGCCAGGAAGTACAGACAGACAGAGACATAGACTCACACACACACACACACACACACACACACACACACACACACACACACACAACCACAGGGGGAAGGCAGGATCTCATTATCTCCTCCAAAGACACTCCCCCCAGTGACCTTACTTCCCCTCAGGAGGCTCCATAGTCTCCCAGTGGCCTTGGTAGAAACAGAAAAGGCATCCCGAAGTTTTAAGTCACAGAATTTAGAAAGACAGGGACCATTTCAAAGACGAAAACTATCAACAGCAAAACCCTGGCAGGGCTCAGAGGAAGTGACCCTGGTGCTCTCCAGTGAGTGACAATTTAATCAAGTCTCCTTCATTATTAGTTTCAGATAATTTTTTTGTGGTGTTAAGAATTAAACTCAGAGCCTCACACATGCCAAAAGTACTGTACCTCTGGTCTATATCCTCAGTCCATGGTTTAGGTAATTTAATATTGCCCCAATCTTGTACAACTAGGGTATAGATTATCTTCTTAAAATAGTTTGGTGAATATGAAAGCTGGCAAGGGTGTTTGTTCGTTCACTTTTAATCCTGGAAGCCTTGGATATATTCTTCAACTAAGTCACTTTTAAAAATAACTTTTGCAGCACAGAAGGCTACAGAAAATTAAAGTATTTACACAGCAAAGTAAAAGACAAACTAATAAAAGCATACTGAACCAATAACTCTCCTGCTACAGATCATCCAGGAACCCAGCCTGGCAGTGGGAAACAGCTTGCTAGCTTATCCCTCATGGCTTGCCTTAATGGCCTAAGAATTAAAATGTGGGCTTCCTCTGGTTCCAGCTACAAAATGCAAGGCATGCAAAAATACAACACAGTTTTATTTGCTCTGGGCTCTAATAGCTTTAATCAGAGCAGACATTCTTTAAAAAAAATAAGTCATAATTCATAAACATGCCTATTGCCCTTGTCTCCATGGGGGACATTAGTCAGCAAATGGCAGTGAGAAGATTTCCTGGCTGTCTGAGATACATGAAAATCGATCTTCACCCTAAAACACAACACTTTTAAAGCTGAAGATGGAGCCACTGTGCTGGCCTCACGCTGCAGCACTCCAGACTCATGCAAAATGTGGCAGGTGGTCTCAACAGAGGAGTGCTTCTCTGCACAGTTCTTCTGGTTGACTTTCAGATTTATGTATCTATTAAATAAACAGTCCTTTCCAAAGGCGTGGATTTTTTTTAAGGTCTCACAACTTTAGAAAATGCAATATATACATTTCTTCTTTCCTGGGATGACAGATAGTTGCCTAAATACCAGCCCCCGAGAAGATGCCTGTTCTTTCTCTTCCTCCCCCCTTGCAGTGTCATCCTGGAAAACTGCTCTGCTCAAGGTCATGTGTAGGTTACTGGAATGTGTCTTTTGGGAAGCGGATAAAATCTCTTTTATTGCCCTGGAACAGGCTTCCCGGCTAGCTGAACTAACACATTATATCAAGCTAAGTTCCATCTCAGTAAATAATTGATGGGATTGTCTTTTTATAATTAACGTGGTTGAGGTCCAGAATAAATGGAGATTTTATTAGCATGAGCAGGGAGACCCTTTCCCTACAGAGAATGATGAGTATAAGACAACTGCTCTCCAAATGCTAAATCCTAATTATGGAAATGAATGCTCCATGGTAGAAATCAAAGTATCCAGTATGGGCTGGACGGGGGCTGTCGCAATGGGCTGCATCTGCTAGCCATCTTTCCTGCTTCCTGAACAGTCAGGTCTCCCCACAGTCACTGAGTTTCCAGGCATGCTCAGTTGGCTAGAACACTCTCTCCTCACATTGGTCCCCACCTGCCCAGGCCTTCAACTTGTGCCTCTCTCTGTGTGTCCAGGCAACTGCTAGAAGAGGTGAGGAAATGCCTTCTAAACCAACAGCTTACATTAACTAGACTCAGCAGCCATGCAGCCCCTGGGCAACCAGCACCCAGCATTTAGAGAAGCTCCACACATGTCCCAGGATCGTTCTGTCCATTAATGCTCCCCACCCCCACCCAGTGGACTCTGTTCCATGGATGCAGGTCAGGTCTTACTTCCTGTCTGATGCCCCTAGCTCCTGACATGTCACAGGAATGTGAATGTCGAATAGTTGGATGGACTGGTGAGAGAATGGCTAGATTGAAGAGTGGGCTGGTGTGTGTGTGTGTGTGTGTGTGTGTGTGTGTGTGTGTGTGTGTGAGAGAGAGAGAGAGAGAGAGAGAGAGAGAGAGAGAGAGAGAGAGAGAGAGAGAGAGAGAGATTGGTCTGATGTTAATTGTTAGCTTGATAGAGCCTGGACTCATCAGCTGGCCTTCTGGACTTGCCTGAAGGCAGTGATTTTGATTGCGAAGACTGAGGTGGAAAGACCTGTTCCTCCACTCCTCCAAGGGTAGCACCATTTCCTGGATGAGATCCTGGAATGTGTAATGGAATGCAATGGAGAAATGGAGCTGAGCAAGAAGCATTCCGCTCTCACTCTCTGCTTCCTGACTGTGCGGATAATATGACCAGATGCTTCCAGCTCCAGCTGCATGGTTTCCCCACCATAAGGGGCAACAATGAACTCAGAGACAGAATAAAGGTGTTTCCCCCTTAAGTTGCTTGTGTGTCAAGGTATTTAATCACAGCAACAGGAAAAGAAACTAAATCAGATGGGTGGGTGTTTATATGTGTCCAAAAGTGAACCTGGTGACTGTTATCCACAGAGTTGAGGGGTTAATGAGGTCTTTCCCAACTGAGGCTCCAACCACTCTCTTAGAGTATTAGGGATGCACCCACCAGGTTACCACTAAATGTGGAATCAAACTCTCAAATCAACCAGATATGCCTCTTTCCTCAGACATCCTTTTTGTCAGAGAAATCATCATGGTTCCCAGACAAGGAAGATCCTATACTCTCTCTCTCTCTCTCTCTCTCTCTCTCTCTTTCCATTTCCAAGCCCCATCATTCCTGCTTCTAACACCTCTCACTTTTTAGTTCACAATCTGCAAAGTCACTACCACAGCCTTGTTCTAGACCTTCTTGGCCTTGGTTGTAGATCCTGCTTAGACCTCCTCCTGCAAGCCTTCACTCACCTTCCAGTCAGAGCTATCTGGTCAAAGCTGAGGTTCTCCTACATTCCCAGTCTTGTCAGGAGCTTCTTAATGTCAATTCCCCATGAGGGAAAGCTCAACCCATGGACAACTCTGGCACTACAAAGCCTACTGCATCTATCTACAGCCTTTATTCACCCTATGCCTGGCCATATCACAACTATTCTAGGAAACCAGAACACTTTGGTTACGCTGCACAGGAGAGTTCTGTGGCAAGACAACCATGACTTGTCCTCAGATCCCATCCCCAAAGTCAGTTCCTTTTGTTTGGGTACTAGGAGAAAAGACCCTGTTCGCCTGTGCTTGGCAATGATCCAGCAGTATTCAGGTGTCAGCTGCTTTAAATTGGGTTTCTCCATAAAACAACCACAAGGAAGAGACAAGGAGCTGGGGACTTGGATCAGAGGGTTTCATGCTGATGTGCATTAGCGCCCCCTGGAGGGCTTGTCAAAGTGAACGCTTCAGCACACCTGACTCTTCCAACAGGTTTGAGGCACTAAAAATGTGCACCTACAGGGAGTTTCCAGTGCCTCGCTCTGCCCCACAGACCAAAATGCATCAATCACAGGAATTGCAAACTGTGAACTTTTACAGGATCGTAATTTTTGTTTTTAATTTGTAAGATGATGAAAAATGTAAACATTGACCTTATACTTATGATAAATTATTCACAGTCTAGATGTGGAATTCTTTTAAAAAAAAAAAAAGAAAGGAAAGGAGAGAAGGAAGGAAGAAAGAAAGAAAGAAAGAAAAAGATTTCCTTTAGGGAGACATTTTTGAATATTCAAGAATGAAACAATATGGAGACCTGGAACCTTGTCAAAATAATATGGGAGGGGGTATGGCTCAGTTGGTAGAGTGGAATGTCCTGTAAACCCAGCACTTGGGACGCAGCAGTCTGTTATCTCTGCTGTCCTGGTGAGTTTTGCTTGACATGAACTAGAGTCTCTTGGGAGGAGGAAAACGTAACTGAAGAATTGTTTCCATCAGATTGGCCTGTAGGGCATTTTCTTAATTAATGATTGATATGGGAGGGCCCAGCCCACTGTGGGTGGTATGGCCCACACATCAGTGGTCCTCAGTCATATAAAAAAGGAGGCTGAATAAGCCTTGAGAAACAAGCAGCATATTCCTCCAAAGTTTCTGCCTCAGTTCCTGCCTCCAAGTTCTTGATTTGAATTCCTGCCGTGGCTTCCCTTGATAACAAACTATAACCTGTAACCCAAGTAAACCTTCCACACACAAACCTTCTCTTGGTTATTCAAACTTAGTTGTTAGTTTGAAACTATTGGAAATATGCAAGCCCAGAGATCTATTGGGAAATTTCTTGCTGGAGGCACACTACATGCCAAGCTGAGTACTTCATAAGTGAAACTCACAAATCCTGCTTTATAAACTTGCTGTTAAGTACTGTTATGATTCCCATTGTGAGGATAAGAAAAATGAAGCCTGGAAGGTCTGGGTGCCTCCCAGCTGAATTTAGAGTTCTTCCCACTATTAGGCCCCACACAGATAAGACTATGAGACATGCATTGTCAACAGAATGTGTGGAGCTGAGTATTTCACAAATAATGGGTATTTGTTTCCTTGTGCACCTGTTCTAGTTAGTCTTTATTGTCAACTGGACACAGCCAGTAGAGGGTTCCCCAAACGAAATGGGCTGTCATGTCTGCACAGAACTGTCTTGATTGTTGATTGTTGTGAGAGGACCCAACCCACTGTGGGCACTATTACCTCTGGCAGATATCCTTGGGATGTATGAGAAATACAGTGGGGCACAACACACACACACACACACACACACACACACACACACAGAGAGAGAGAGAGAGAGAGAGAGAGAGAGAGAGAGAGAGAGAGAGAGAGCGCAGTGAGGCAGTAAGCAGAGTTCCCCCTGGTTTCTGCTTCAGTTAACTGGGCTAACTTCTCTCAGTGAAGCCTGTTACCTGGAACTGTAAGCTGCTTTGGTTTGCATGATGTTTATGACAGCAACAGCTACAGAGATCAAATTAGAACAGGTTCCAGAAACTGGAAGGTCAAGGCTGAGAAGCCTGCATGTGGACAAGGCCTGCTGTTATGCCATCCCATGGCAGAGAGCAGAAAGGCAGAAGTAGCAGGGATCTGGGGAGCAGATAGAACAGAGCCATCCTTTTATCAAGAAGTCACTCTTGTGATCACTAACCCAGTCCTGAGATATCAGCATTAATTCATTCCCAAAGGCAGAGTCCTTGTGACCAATCTATCACCTCTGGAAAAGCCCACCTTTCAATATTGTTGTGTTAAACATTAATTTCACAACACATAGAATATGAGGAATGCATACAATCGTAACAGTTATGAATGAAAATATCCACTTCGCGTATGAGCAAAACAGGGTGGGGGAATGAGGATGTTCCCAAGTCACATGACTGTTCTGTCTTCCTTGAGCCACAAACTGAACAAGAGCCTTCATTTTTCAAGCTGTTAATTGGTCAGAACTTAAAGATGTATGTAGGGGAGGGTACTCTGATGTCACTGGAGACCAAGAACAGAGTTAGGAAAGTGGGGTTTGAATCCTGGCCTGGCCACTTTCCAGATGCAGGCCTGGAGTGGGTGACTTTCCTTCTTAGGACCTCATTTTACTCACCTAGGAAATGGAGCTGGGTAACCATAGTGATGTATTTTATTTGGTGCTCTATGAGGATTAAGTTAAAAAAAATACCTATCAAACCTGGTACATTAAAAGCATACAATACAAGTTTTAGTTAGTTAGTTAGTTAGTTTGTTTGTTTTAATCATCATCATCAAATTGGTCCAGTTGCTGCAAGGAAAATGATCCAGTGGTTATATCCTGGAACAGGCAAAGAGCCCTCACACATACAAGGTCAGTAAATATACTCCCTCTACATTTAGATTCTGTGGGTTAATTCATCAAAGCTGAAAAATCTATACCAGACAGAAACTTGGCAGATGGAACCTTCCGGAAAACTCCTAGCGATGGGAACTGTGAGGGTCAGCACTGCCAAGTATAAGAAAGACTGTCTGGCCCCAGTTTCCTGTGTCTGTCCACCCAGGGGCACTTTCAGAATAACCAAGAATGTGGGAGCCATGTGGCCATGACTGCAGTCTTCTTAACTTCTACAAGGAAGCCTAGTTTTCTATCTAAAACTAAGCAGGCCAATGTAGAGTCAGCCCTTTTCTACCTGGGACAGGTCCCTCCGAGTTGATGGTAAACATCCTTGGCATGGTTCAGCCTTGAGAGGCCACTTCACAGCTGCTGCGATTGCTCTGAGGCTAAAACAAGTTCCTCTACATTCCTGTCTATTGGTCTCACATTGCGCAAAAGAGCATTTCCCCTCCATCATCTGCCCTCGGAAGGAAAGGGGGTCAGCAGGTGAGGGTGAGGAACAGAATGGCTGGGTTCACCTTTCGTTAGCCATCTAAACAGAGAGTGTTGCACTGTGTCCAGGAAAGGGATGTTTCTCAACCAACCATGTGCCCCAAGCCTGAAGAACTTGAACACAAACCTCCAACTTTATTTAGGTGCCTGGGAGAGCAGAGGTGTGAGCCCATACAGAGTCTTCTGCAGAGATCCTTAACAGAAGAGATGTCCCAAGACAGATGTGTAAATCAGTCACTGACCTTTGAGGGCATCTCCCAGCACAGATGTGTTATTTCCTTACCACAGGTGCTATGCCATGCCAAGAGCTAAGGGCTACAGTCTCTCTTAGTCACCAAGGAAGTGGTCACAGAGCAAGTAGCACCTGTGCAGGACTACTTCAGTTTCTCCTTAGACACTCTGAAGCCCAGAATACTGATATAGCTGAAGGGCTGAGAAGTGGTCACCCTCCTCCCTCTCTCTGACTGATAGATGAGTAGTGCAGTGGAATAAATGCTAAGATTCCTAATAGCCCTCAGGAACCACATCAGAATGAACAGCACCAGCAATGATATAGGCTGCATAGCTGGCCATGGTAGCTCATACTTGTAATCTCAGCACTTGGAAGGCTGAGGCAGGAGGATCAACATGGGGAGCTAGCCTAGACTACATAGAGAGTTCAGGGATAGCCTGAGCCATATAGTAAGACCGTGTCTCAAAAACAAATTCTGTGTGACTATTTTTCATGAACCAAAGCTGTTGCTACCAGAAGATAAAAGCAAAGAGAAACAAATGCTCAGAGGCTCCAGGAGTATTGGGAGAAACAAGGTAGGACCACTGCCCAGCACAACCTTGCCAGAGGGGCTGCTGGCTGCTGTCCAAACTGCAGGGATACTTCGGGGAACCAACTGCCTAGCAGCACAACTCTTGCACCTTGGATAATACTTCCCCACACAGGTGACAGCCTTGGAGGCTTTCTGGGAGAAAGAAGAAAAACTTTTTTCAAAGACTCCTTAAAATCTTTTTAGCTCAAACATCATAATTATTTCTTTGTTTTTAATAAAAAAATCTTTAGTGGTGAATTTGCATGTCAACAAAGACAGAACTCATCAGCTGGGTCCTGTTACTGATTTAACAGTGGACTTTGCTAAGGTAACTGTGAATGGCAAAATTTCAAGAGGAGCTTCCCCCTGGGGGAGGGGTGTTGATAAAGAACACTCACTGAGGCAGGAAAGAGAACACTGAAGGACACAGAAGGAGTAACCCCCACCCCATCCCTAGGCTAGATCTATTCAAAGTCTTTTATGGAGAAAGGTAAGGGGTTCTCAAAGGTGCTTTCTAAGGAGGGGGTTTATCTCTAGGCATCTCCACAGAGCAAGAGTGGGTGTCAAAACCCTAGAGAGCAGAGGAACAGGGAGCCCACTGGCCACCTAAGAATCCATGATGAGGGCTACAGAGGTATTCTCATGAACTATTACTAGCATTGCTCCTGACCAGAGAAGGCAAAGACTCACCACCAAATACAGATAAGGTTTTTAAAATTTCAACTTATAATAAGTCAAGATTGCTCAAAATGGGAATAAAACAAGTAAAACCCACACTTCTTATCACACCCACCCATCCCAACCTCCTCCTAATCACACACCTCAGCTAAAATAAAAATTGAATCCCTCCAAATTCTTTACAGACCTGATGTGGAAGAACAGGTATGGGACAGAGCAAAGCCAAGAAATGGCATGCGCACTAATTTTCAGGGGTCTGGAGAGACAGCTTGGGTCTTCGCATACCCCATTGTGTCTGTTAGAATCATATGACCTGTTCCATTCCCACACCCAGCTCAGCAATGTTTGAGCCCAGGAAAGGTGACTTTGTACTGTGACTACCATGCATGAATGGCCAGTGGCCCCATCTGGGCTTAGGGAGAAGATCTTGGGATTCCAGAATGGTCCATTTGTCCTTTTATTTTTCTTCTTGTCCCACAGACCTATTCCTCCAAGGACTCAGCATTCTGGCTTCACTCAGTTATGGGTGGCCTGCAAAGACAGTCTCTCTGACCTCAGTGTTATCATTAACAGCCTGTGTTGGGAACTCAATTAATTGGCATCATCTCCTCTACAGAGTGGAATGCTCTATACACTCCCAGGATGACCAGTCTGACTCCTTCAGACACACCCCACAGAACCTGGAATGTTTGAGTCCTGTGCTAACCCTAAGATGAGAAAATGGGCTGGTCCCAGGGACACTCCCACAAGCCTTTACTTCCCATGTAGTATGAGAGGTTCTGAATGGTGTGGGTACAACACTGAGAACACTCCAGGTCAGTGAACAAGAAGGTTCCAGAAGCTACACATGTTACTGGGGAAGTAAGCAACCAGCCACTGAACAATTGATTAGACATTCTCTGCAAAGGAAAGCAGAAGAACAAACCAGAGCCTTAAAAAACATGCCCAACCCCTGTTCTGTCCACCCCACCAGGCTGTCATTGCCTGGACCAGAGAACATGCAGCCATGTGAATTCATTGAAGAGGAACTGATTATGTGCCCTCCAAACTGAGCAAGTGACTTCAAATCAATGAGAAACATCGTAGACTTTTGAGCTTTTTGTGGGATGCTGGGTAAATGACAGTAAGGACAGACTGATGCCATGGGAGGCAATGGGAAGGCAGCCTTAGAAAGGGGATGCTGACTGGAAGGGGAATTGTGCAGAGAGAGACAAAGTAGTACAAAGAGCTTCCCAGAGGGTTCCTCAATCACCTGGCTTGTTTCTGTCTCCAGGTTGCTCCCCTTGGACTCATCTTAACCATGAATGTCATTATATAACCTTGACCTCTAGTACCTGCTATAGCCCTCTATTGCCCTTTGCATACAATTCAACTATTTAACCAATCAGTTGCATTAATTATCCTTGCCCCCCATACAACTCCATCAGCTGAGCTGTGCTCTCTGCCATCTGGGAAGCCATCTGCTGTCCCCCAGTCTGTCTCCTGCACTGTCTGCAGGAGAAGGGTCAACTTCCCTGACCCTTATGACTGATCTACAAAACAGACCCAGCCCTGAGCTGCTCTTCCAGAGTGGGGGATGGAACTGAGAAATCAGAGCTAGTTGGATTCCAGGGATATCTAGTTCTTCTTTCAACAGTTCTGCCAAAGGCAAGATTTTGACCCAGACCTCAGATTCTGTGCTACAAACAGAGCTAGAAACAGTCCCACTCAGGGAAGACTTACAAGAAAGCTCCAGTACCATATAGGATAGAGAACACTCTGTTCTTGAAAATGGGAGCCGTCTGCCACCTGACCACTGGCTTCCAAGTCAGTCTTGAAACTTTCTGTTCTGGTCCGGACCAAGGCCACCATCCCATGTGTACTCCCAGCAATTACAAGTAAGCAGAGCAGCCGTTGACACCCATCTCCATGCCAGCCACGAGCCTCCTACTCTCGTGTTGAAATCTCTGTGTAGTTGAACATACGTCAAACCTACAACCCAGTAACTCTACTCTCAGGCCTTTCCCCGTGAGATATGAAGGTTTGCGTCTAACATGAGATTTATTCCAGAATGTCCACAGTGGGATTTGTTCATTTGTTGTTGGTTTCACAGGAGTCAGCTCAGCTTCAAAGAGAACAAATTAGCAAAGTATGGTTTAATCATGCAGAGCTATTGCTAAGCATTAACAAAAAACATAGCAACTGGAATAGAACAGCAGGAACAAGCCTGAGGGAGGCCACTGCAGAGTAAGAGGCCCTGGGCAGGTAGCACATATTCTATGGTTCCCTTACAAAGTTCAGGAACAGGCACGTGAGGCTAATGAGTCCATGGGTACTGAGAAGGGGCACAGGGAATTTTGTGGAGTGATGAGATCAGAAGAAATGGTGACATAATCCAGCTATAGAGTGCTGGTCTAGCATGCATAGAGCCCTGAGTTTCATGTGCAGCACTGAGAAACCGGGGCATGGTGGTACATGCCTGTAATAACAATACTTAAGAGGCAGAGAGATGAGGCTAAGGAATTGAAGGTCATTCTTGGGTATATAGCAAGTTCAAGGACAGCCTGTATTACATTTAAAAAAAAAAACATCTGCTATCTTGCCTGATGTGGTGCTTAAAACGTGCTTCTTCTTGTTGCTATGGTAACAAGTTATTAGCATTTAATGGTTTAACACAAAATGCCTTCATTCTCTTATGGTTCTGTAGGTCAGGCATCTGAAATGGGACTAATAGGCACATTCAAGGTATAAGAGGGCAGGGCTGGTTCCTTCTGGGGGAGCCAGGGAAGACTTCATCCCATGCCTTTTTCAGACACCCAAGGACATCTGTATTCCACAGCTCAGTACTGCAGCTTCAAAATGCCATGTCTGATTATCATGCCTGTCTCCTTCACTTGTGAGCACCCTTGATATTATACTGGTGCATCAGGTAGCCCAGGAAGTGTTGCCTTCACTTCTCTTCAGGGCCCCTTCTGCCATGCCAGGTAATATTTGGAATATACTCCTGGGAGATATTGGCTTAGTCCATTTGGACTGTAAGAAAATAATAATGTGAGTAGTTTACAAACAACAGAAATTAATTTCTCAGCATGGAGGTTCAGCAGCCCAAGTTGAACCCCAGGCAAATCCAATGGCTACTTAAAGGAGGGCTGGCTTTCTGGGACTTGTCTGGCATCATCTGGTTGTATCCTGTTATGGTGAGTAGAGGAGGCAGGACTGCTCTTGGGGCATCTTTTATAAGGGCACTAGTTGCACTGATGAGATTTAGTCTTCATGATTAATCACTCTTCAAAGACCTTACTTCTAATGCCATCAGGCTCATGACTAGGGAACACAAAGAAACCAGAGCAGACATGTCTAGGGGTCTGGCACCCTTCATATACATATACCTAAAACCCATGAGCTATGACTTACTGCCTACATGTCTATTGCTATATAAATCATACCAGTAATAATGAAGAGCAAACATTAAGTGCTCCTAGGTTGCCTGCAGAGGCCCTATCCCCTATGCTCACATCCTTTTACTGAATTCTCACACTGACTCTAGATCATGATTTACAGAAACTGAGACACAACAAAGCTGATAAAAACCTTTTGCAGCTGGAAGAAGAAGATCTCCCTTGAATCCAAGTCTATGCCTCACACACTGAAGTTCCCTGCTGCAAAATCCAAATTGGTGAGCCAGAGAAGGCTCCCATGATGCTTCTTTACCTTTGCTGGGGTGTAGCTACCAAGACTTCATCCTTCGTGTGTGCTGTATAAGTTTCTGGCATACAGAAAGGCATCCCACATCATCTGTGCTCTAAGATGTCAGAGTAATGAAAGAAGATGGTGAGAGCAGGCACAGTGGGAGTGATGGAGAGCTCTGGCTGCCGAGGCCATGAAACTCTGCCTCTTCCACATGAACACTCCCATAGGCAATGCAGAAGAGAATGCAGAAGCCAGGCTTTTTCCACACACATTTTCAGATTAGCTCTATGTGGACCTTGCACAGCCTCACCTTGGGGTACCTGTGGGGAACCTGTCAGTAGGAAACAAAACTGCCTCCAGGAGAATGAACCTCGGGTCCTCAAGGGGACAAAGAAGTAGCTGTAACAAGGCTGCCTGCCTGCTGCAAGCCCACCCTCCTCTCTTCATTCATCACTCCTACCACTAACACATGGCCAAGGAGATACCAATATCCAGGGCCATGGTCAGACACACCCAGGGACAAGTAGTGCTGGCCTGAGCCATACTCCATTAAGGTTCAAATGGCCAATCCCAAGCCCTAGGAAGAGAAACCACGAGCCATTTGTCAAATACTCCTGGGTAGGCTGATAAATAGTGCCCTGGCTCACAGAGTCCAGCCCTTCCTGCTCCCCACATATTTAGGTTGGGGGAACCACTGGGTACTAAGAGTAGTTTCCTCATGGATCATGTCCATGTCACCAGGGAATGTCAAAGATAGTGCCCAGGTCAGAGATGCAACACATGTGCATTGGGCTTGGGAACCATCAGGCCTTCACCATCTCTCAAACCATTACCCTTCACATCTCTGGTCCGCAGAGAACAACGCCACCATCTGTGACACTGGACTGTGAATGCTAACCTGCAGCATCCTTTAGGACAGACAGAGGTTGGCTCTGGGTGGGGCTCCCAGCTGTTTCCTCTTTCCTTCCCTTTGATTATCCTTTCTACAGAAGACAGGGAAGCTCCAACCATGGGAACAATGCTGCCTTACTTCATACCCAGGACCTGTCCAGGAGATGTTGTCTCAGGAGCATGAACAGAGAGCAATGCTTGCTCTCTCACCTCTTACCACCTGCTTACCTGGATACCCTGCTTCTCTGAAGAACCCAACTGCCTCTGGCGATACTGCTAGAGTCCTGATCCAGTTTTACATGTCCTTGTTCCTGCCCCAGGATCCTCAGCTTCCATCAGCTCCCAGCAACTATCTGGCTTCCAAGCCCCAGGACCAATCCTTCCTAGCAAATCTCCCTGGAGACACTCAGGTGCAGGCCCCCATTCTCAGTTCCATCCTCCAAGTAGGGAAACCACCTTCCTCCCAGAGAAAGTCCTTGAATACTGGAGTTGCCTTGCCCTGATTACTCACCCACTTCTAAGTCCCAGGAGCTACACTTTATGGGTTTAACATCTGCCCTCAACCTTTGATGGCTCAAATGTCTCCTGCCTGAAATGAGGCTCTCCAAAGGCAAGATGTGTTATAATATGTTACTGGCCTGGACTTTCCAGGCCTGGACCAGGGGTTCAGACTCGTTCTCAGCTCCGCTTCGCCTCAAATAATCACACAAAGGCTTATATTACTTTTCTGCTAATTGACCTAGGGCCCAGGCATATAACTTGCTAACTCCTTCTTCTGAACTCAGCCCATCTTGTTCAACCATGCAGCTCATTACCTTTTCTCAGAGCAGCATTTCAACTTCTTTCCTATGCATTGTCTCCTGGCATCTGCTGCCATCTCCTTGTCCCGTCTCTATGGCAGCTCTGTCTGGTGGCTCTCTGGCGTCTGTCTGGCATCTGTGTCTGCTCTGAGATGTTCCCCAGTTTTCTTAGCCTGGTAGCCTCACCCACGCTTCCTGTTTGCCTTTGGCCAATCAGCTTTTATTAAACCCATAGGTGGGACAAATATTTACAAGATTATGGTAATCCTACTACAAAGATGGAAATGCACTCTGTTTGGGTCTCAAGCCCACCCAGGGCACAGGAACCTGGTTCCATAGCTGACCTCAGGCTTTCCAACCTGACTTGCTGCCCTCAGCCTGAGCGCTGACTTCAGAGTTCAGTTGCCAAATGTGAGGATATCTGGAGCTGGGAATGTGGGGTGTACTTGGGATGACCTCAGAGTCCCAATAGGCTATGAGGAAGAGGGAGGGGCACTGGAGTATAAACAGGTGGAAGCCCTTTTACAAATTCTCCAGCAAGTCCTTCTGAGACAGGGAAAGAAACTGCGGGTATACTGGGACATAAAATCCTCACGCTTCTGTGAATCATAGGGTAATAAATGGTCATCATAGTGAATAGTCACTGTGTTTTAGGGTTGTGTTTACGTTCTGCAGTTTATTTCAAACTCATAACTGAGAATTTCTTAGAAAGCTCTTCTCCCACCACCCTCACCTCAGGATTCTCAAAAAACAATCTTTTTAAAAAAAGATTTTATCGTATTTTATGTATTTGAATGTTTTGTCTGCGTGTCCGCATATACCTCATGCACACAGTACTGTCAGAGGCAAGAAGAGGGTGTCAGATCCTGTGAGAAGTGGAGGACACCCACAGGTCCTGGGCAAAGTCCTGAGCCTGTCAAGGACCCAAAAGCCTGAAATCCATGGGAATCAAAGCTGTGTCCAAGGCAGGGTGAGGCCCAGAAGGAAATAGTGAAGCCTTCCTCCAGTTCATGTGTGGATGTTGACAGTGTGTGCAGAAAATGTCTACCACAGCCTTCTCCCTCCACCCCGATTTTTACACCCTGGAGACTCCTCCACACCTAGTACCTGATTTTATGAAGATTAACTAGACCTGACTCCATAATCAAGCTACATACCACAAACCTGCCTCCTCATTTATCTGCATGTGATAATCCCACCTCCTTGTTCAGCAACAGTCAGAGCCCCGCCTCCCTATCGGACAGTTTTTAATAACACCTTGAGCTTCTCGGGTGCTGCAATTTCTCCACCTGAGCCCAGCTTTTCTGTGTGTTCATTCTTCCACACCCCAGTCAAGCCTGTCCCTGAAACCACAAAAAACACAGCAGACACTGACCCCCAGAACTGGAGCTACAGAGTAGCCATGTAGGTGCTGGGAATTGAACCTGGGTGCACTGCAAGAATAAGTGTTCTAAACTGCTGAGCCATCTCTCTAGGCGACCTCCCCCCCACCAGGGGAGAGGGTTAAAAGCTCAGTGTGCTCAGCAGGGCGGCATGCCATCAAGGGTCTTACTCTTAGGTCACTGAGCAAGGACAGCAGCTTTTTCACTGAACCTTATTCGATGCATAAAATTTTGCTATTAAAAATAAGCCTCCCAGGACCATGTGACCTCTGACATCTCCATCCTCCCCCCTACTCCCCCACTAAATCCCACACTGTGGGCTGCTGTCCAGCTAGGCAGTCAGGCTCTGCTCCTGGCACAGGACACTTCACTCTAAGGACTCAGTGAATGTTCACTGAAGGCCCTAGGAAAGGAATGTTGAGAGAATCAGTGTACATAACCAGCCAGATCCTGTGGGTTCACATTTGATGGAACCAAATGAAACTTAGGGAAGATCTACTAGAAGTTTCTACCATGTCTCAGTGTCTATGTCAGTTTCAGACTTTCTCCCTTCTTAGCCCTTTCCAATTCTGTGGCCACACACACACACACACACACACACACACACACACACACACACACACGCATGCACCTGACTCTTCCTCAACAGCCCTGGCAGTATACAACAGCAGTATTTAAGTCTTTGCTGAGTCTTCTATGCCACTGCTCAACACTCTGCCTGTCCCAGCCACCCCAGGATGATGCTATGAAGGGTTGTACTCCTTAGGCTGACAGTCCTCGGCTTCCCACGGTCCTCATTGTTTAAACGTATCCCCCAAAGCTATGTATTAGAAACTCAACCCTCAAACTCATGGGTTCATGGTATTGACAACTATTTGGGAGGCAACCTGGGATTAAATGACATCATGAGAACAGGGAATCCCTGATGACACTAGGAGCTTGTGCTTCACAAGAGGGGGACAGATTCACTCTGTCTTTCCATGTGGTGCCCTCTGCCATGTTATGCTACAGGAAGAAGTCAGCATTAGATTCAAAGCAGACACATATTCTTGAGTTTTCCAGCCCTCAGAACCATGACAAAACAAACCTCTACTCATTATAAACCATCCAGCCTCAGGTATTCTGTTATCACAACAGAACATGTACTATCTTATTCTCCTCTGGGGCACCCCTCAAACTGCCAGGCCCCAGCTAGGTGCTGCAATCTCAGGATACCCTTCTCAGCTTTCTCTCACCTACATTCTTGCCCTGCTCCAGGAAACAGCACAGCCTGTTGTCACCAGGCATGTCTTGCCGTTCAGCATCACTGAGTTCTGTCTCTTCATCTGGACATGAGGTGGCTCTGACAGCCGCTACCCTCCAGTTTGAACCATTCCTCATAAGTATTACTGACTGGCATGCAAATGACAAACCAAACCCACATGTGCACCCATGATGCTCCAGTTTACCAACAAATCATAAAAATTCTCCCTAAAAACAATTGTAATTCTGACAAAGTGTTACCCCATTATCTTGTCAAAGTAGACATTCAGACATTTGTCACAATGTGTGTGTGTGTGTGTGTGTGTGTGTGTGTGTGTGTGTGTGTATTATGGAGTGTTTTGCCTGAACGTCTGTGTGCTATATGTATATGATGCCTACAGAGGCCAGAAAGGCATCAGATCTCCAGGCCACTTTAAAATAAGCCCAGTTTTTGCTGAAAGAAGACAGGACTACACTCGTTTATCACATTGCCAACAAAAAAACAGAATAGAAGCTTATTTGTGAAGAATTCTACAAGGTTATTTCTCATCTGATGTCTGTTGTGAGAATTCATTCTGTTCAGTCAATGGTTTGTATATTAATACAAATGTAAGATTATTTTTCTATTCCTGTTTAAGATAATTTGCATATTGATACAAATGTAAAATTATATTTGTCATGTTGTATGTATGTTCTACTTCTGTTTAGGATATTTTGTATGCTGATACAAAATTAAGGATATTTTTGTCATATTACACTACACACTTTTACCTCTGATTAAGATATTTCTGCATATTGTCACAAATTCAAGGTCATTAATACTATACTATACATTATATTTACAGACTGTTTATATCTATAATGTGAAAACTTAGTCTTTAGGCTATATAGGTTGATAATAATTATAGGTAAATAATCACCCACATTTGCCAAACTTATAGTTATGTTAGGTTTTCTAGGTACACAGAAATATATATCAGATGAATGGGTAATCTTCAAATCCTTCAAAGACCTAGAGAATATGGCATTTAAGTGTTTTAATAACTTAGAATTGTGTTGACATGACAGCTCTTGGCAGCACTAACCTAGTCCCTAGAGGATGATGGGCAGCAAAAACACTCCATAGGGAGCTTGTCTTCTTCTTAGATAGAAAAACTGGCCTGTTGGACAAAGAATTGCCCTTGCCTTGACTGCTGACAGTAAGCATGCTGTCCAATCCAAACAAGTAGACACGAGGAAAAACAACCACTAAACCTTGCCAAGACAAGGTAGGGCAGTCTTTCAAATTTTACTGCTTCTGGAAATGGTCTGTCAGATATTCTAGGCCTTTAGCGAAAAGTGGATGTCCCAGTATTGCAGAGAAATATTAGATGACTGTACAGGCAGCCAGCTGTTTCTGCCATTTCTTGCATTTTCAGAACTTGCTTGCACTTCCTGCTTAATTAGGTGATATTGCTTTCCTTCTCGGATCTTTGATGGAGTTGAAGACTAGACAGTTACAGTTACAGTCTTCTCATATCTTAGCTAAGAGTATATCAGGTACAAGATTTAGATTCTTCAGGACGGGACAGCTATTGGAATAATCTTTGCAATTCACCAATTAACTATGGTCCAGGCATTTAGCATCTGTTTCTTGCTTGATATTGTTCTTGTTAGTTGAAGCTCCACCTTTGTTTAGGTCAAAACTTTTTTTTTTTCTGGACAATACCTGATAATTGTTCTTATATATAGCTTTATGTTAGGATTAGAACTCTTATTTAGACAAAAGAGGGAAAATGGGGGAATTCATTCTGTTCAGCCAATGGTTCTGGGGTAACAAGCTCTAGGGCATGGTCTTGTCTGCATACATGACCACATAAGAGCAGAGAGGTGCTCTCTTGGGTGGTTGGAGTAAGATGGTTGGTTACCATCACCCCTGGGCAGATCATAGGACAGCAGCGTCTGGGTAAGTGACGGTGTCTACTTTGTTCTGTAACTACCAGTATATTATCCCCATTTATACCTTAACACATTCTTGAGATACTTTATCAGATTCTTGTTGGTTTCTGTAACAGCGGTACCCTCACAGGACCGTCCTCTGAAGGCTTGACAATCACTACACAGCCCATGGCAGCTTTACTTGTGCCTGACACAGCTGGGCTGTTTGTCCTTCATGTGGAACCTCAAGCCTCAAGCCAGATTTACTTTGCTACTTAGGTCTACATGACTGACAGACACTCCAGTGCCGGGATTCTTAGCACTGCAGCAGCCATGCCTTCTGGGGGCCACCTAACTGTTCTTCTTGTGCCAGGCAATCAGTCTCCCAGGACAAAGTTCTTGCATCTCTGCTTCATGGCCATAAAGCAAAAGAGAAAAAGAGACCAGAGTCCCATAGTCCTCTAGAGTAACCTGTGGACCTCCATTACTACACTTTATCTCCCATTAGCATCCTAGCCTGAGGACAAGATCTTGAATACATGGTCTGTATGTGAGGACCACAGTCCATCAGTTTGCACCAAGCCTAATCTGCCCTGGCTTTCTGAATACTTCAGCATTCTCCCCTATGTCTCCCAGTCCCCCACTCCATGGATTTTATAGATTCTCTGGCAGCTCTACTGCACAGTCTGGGGCCTGACCAAGGATAATCTAAAGGGCCTCAGTTCCCCTTCTCCACAGCCAATGAGGAGCCCTGCAATCTGTGTCTCCCTTCTCCATAGCCAATGAGAAGCAGGCTAGAAAGTACAACTAAAGACCCACAAACCCCTTGCAAAAAGAGCCTCAGGGCCCAGCCTGGGAGCGCACTGTCATCTATTGGACCCCTGAGGCTGCCTGCCTGACAAGGCATGGCCCAGACCTTTGGATGCCCTACCATCTGAGGTGGCATCTTCCACAGACCAGATTGATCCTATTTGTAATTCTTCCAATGACAGAACTCTTCCAAGCCAGAAATCATCTACACTTTGATGTAATTGTTACATAACTATATTATCTTTGTCAAAATCCATGGAACTGAATACCTGGAAAGCTCTCACCTCATGTCACTTACACTCCAACTGAAGTTTCAAGGAACCACCCCAGCAGTGAAGCCCAGCTGATTACTCAGCACCATGCCCACCTGCTAACAGGTTTCCAGTGTGCTTCCAATAGTAATAATGAAACCTAAAAGTCAACACACATAATTGTGTTCAGGGCAAGTGCTTGGTGTGTTTAACCTCCTGAGCTCTCAGGACCATCCTGGGAAGGATTGGAACGACTTCGTTCAGAAAGGTTGTGCAACTTGCTCACAAGTATGAGAACTAGAACTCAAGCAGGACGTCTTAATGTCATGCCCCCATCACATGCCTACAGTAGCTGCTGAGTGCCCCCATCACATGCCTACAGTAGCCGCTGAGTGGTGTGTTAGGTGCTTCTTACACATGAGGCCCAGAGACGCCAACTGATGTTTGTAAATCAGTAAGACATGACTCCACAATTGAAAACAAGCACTTTCTAATTCTGAAGCTCCCTCTGCTCTCACGAAGACCCACGGTCCCTCTCACCCCATCCTCGAGGATAGTCTGTCTCTGATGACTTCACTTTCTAACCCTGCCCACCCAGTTCCCCTAGCCAAGACTACCAGAGACAAAGCCCAGAGAAGAAACCAGTCTGTTTGAACATCTTCAAAGCATCTTGCTAAGTCTGAGACAGAAGCCCCAAGGCCATGGATAAGGGCCTTTCCAGGGCATTCATGCAGTGCTGGGAATGCACCTGGCTACCCTAACTTGGGTAAGCATGACTCTCCTCCAACTCCCGAGTTCTCCCAGCATTTCCTGAGGAGGAGGAGGAGGAGCTTAAGGAAACAAAATGCACCTGGACTTGACCCTGCTCAGGCCCAGCCTTGTTCCCAGGGTCTGCTCCAGTGTCCTGCCGTGTGGGGCCTTTGTCAACTCAGCCAAGAATAAATCCTCAACATGCCTCCCACAGATAACCACTCAAGCCTCCCATGGAGGGTCCTCAAACAGCAGATGATTCATTTGGCATCATTTGCTGAGCATCATGTCCCTTCTGCTGTGCTCTAACTGCCAGCCAGGGCGACCAGAGCTTGAGCTGATGCCTGTGGTCCCCTCAAATGGGTCCACTGGCCAGTGCCATGTTCACAGACTAGAGCCCAGTACGCATAAGAAAGATTCGCCTTGGATCTGCCCTTTGTTCTCACCGGAAGGACCCGGTGGCCATTGACCTTGTGCAGCATGAGGCACTTAGAAGAGGGAAAATAATTCTCTCCAAGAAGGAATGAAAGGAAATATCTCCAAAAGACTGCAGAATCATCCTCTGTGTGTGCAGCCCTTGACTTGGTACTGTGTTCTGTACTAGATGACTCAGCAGTCGGAGCTGGGACTGTGTAGGACGTACCACACTCTGGCCATCAGAGGATGTATCAGCTTATTCTCTGCTTCCTGCAGGTGACTTCACCCTCCATCCTGCTCCAGAGAGCCTGAACATGGGCAACACCTCTGGAAAATCTGGGCTTGGGAGACAGACAGTCAGATGACAAACAGAACAACAGACAGCAATCCTTAGAGTAACCAATATTATTACTTCAACATGGGCACTGTGGTAGCCACACTGGCCATGCAGTTCCAACTACACACAGTGGGCCTCCAGGGAGGAAGGTGAGGTGTCAGTGAGGGTGGGGGAAGAACTGCCAGGCACAGACCTGACCTGGCACCTGGGTACCACTCCAAGTTATCTTAAAGTCACCTTTTGTTTTGCTTCCTCAAGCAAAAGAATTTGTTGCCTACATCTAATGTACTAATAAATGGCCTTTTACTCAAGACATTCTACCAACCAGGTGTGTGGGGGCGGGGGGAGGCAGCCACCAAGGCCAAGTAAGAGACTATAATATCCATGGTTGCAACATGAAGGAGTCATTCATAGCAATTTGATTTCACATCTTACTCCTCCAAATCAAGCTTTTTTTTTTTCTTGGAATACTGTTTGAAATGTAACGATTACAGGGAGAGACGAGTCATTAATTTACTATGCCTCCTGCTGAAAGTCTAGAGAAGTGGCCGGCAGAATGGGCTTTTACCACAGCACTGCACACATTCCTAAGTGGTCTGTTCCTGTCCTGACCTCAGTCTGGCCAGCCTGACATTTGATGATCTGAATCTCTGGTATTTATCAGAAGCTCTGTTTTCTGACAGTAACTTCCATCTTCATTTGGGGACCAGAACTCTTTACATGTGTGACATTTCCCATCTAGTGAGCAGAGATGGTCTCTCGTAAACATTAAGAAAAAAGAAAAAAAGGAAGTGGCCAGTGGAATTTATCCTTCATAGCAATGTGGCACAGAGAGACCAGCAAGAAGCTACAGGGTCAGCCTGGAGCTTAGATGCCCATATCTGGCATCCCAGAGAGAATCAAGTGTGTAAGCTTAAGAACTACCATTCTTCATTACAGAAAGCCAGAGAGACCCCAGGGGCAGAGCTACAAAAACTAGAAGGCCACAAAGATTGCTTTTTATTGCCAGTTCCTAGGTAGCAAAGGGAGCTGGCAAAATCCACTTTCCTCTAAGATCCTAGCATGTTCAGCAGGGAACAGGGGATGATGAAACAAGAACCCCATCCCACAGAACTTGCAACCTGTTAGATGAAGGATGCTATGTGGCCAGTACCTTACAGGAGCAGAATGAGGATCAAACACCACTCTCCTTGAATTTCTGCTTCCAGATATGAAAATCAGAACCCTGCAGGCAGAACTACCAAATCCATCTTGTCTGGAAACGCCCAGGAAGCACAGCATTCTCCAAAGATCAGTGTGCACACCCAGAAATGAAGCAAGAATGAGAGCAGACAGGAGGCCCCACCCCTGTTAGAGAAAATATTTTTAAATAGACATACATCCCCATGTGAATATAAACATTTCTAATATGATATTGTATATTTTCCTAGAAGTCTTCACATTCTGCAAAACCACACTCTAAAAATCACAAGATCCATAAAGGAAGCAGAGCTGGCACACTTTGCTCAACACCTTTGAAACCTTGTTACCGGAACCTTCTCCCGACATCCATGCCTATAATGCTTGTGAGGAGCCAGTACAGTCCATCTGAAACTATTCTAGCTGCTGTCTGGAGATGGAACTGCTCTGGCTCTCGCTGCTTAGGTGAGCATTTTCATTCTTGTTCATCGTAAACACCTACCCAGAGTAACCTTTGGCTACTGACAGATTCTTGGGGAGGGGAAATCATTGTCTCAGGTTGTATGTCAAATGGTGAGTCTACAGCCTCCAAGGGATAGTTTCAAACATGTTGCCACATTAACCATTAGTGGATTGATAACAAAACAAACCAAGAGACATGAAATGTGGGAAAGGAACCTGTAGGGAGGAGACTGTGCATGACAGAGAGACAAATAAAGTAGGGGGTGAGGTTATTCATGTGTGAAATTGCCAGAGAACAAATCAATGCAAAACAATTTCTTAAGCCTATTCAGTATTTTCTCACAGGGACAACATCTTTGTAGCTCCTTTGTTGTCTTGTAGACTTCTGCTTTAATGACATGGAAGCTGCTAAGCGCCAGAACATACACACAAGTTAGGTGCATCATACATTTTCAGCTTTCTCTCATGAGTTAGTTCCTCATCTGTTTCTCTTTACTCATAACAAAGTTTGTCCCAACCTACCAAAACACAAGTTTAAGGGAAACCACAAATGAGCAGCATGACTTTCCCAGACACCAACAGCATCCCTGTCTGTCACAGAGACAGGCTGCAGCCAGTGCCTCCAAGTGTCAGATTGCTGCGGTGCACTCCACAGTCTTGCCAAGGGAGGAGCTCTAGTCTCCAAGCTGTTGCGACAAACAAGTGTTTTAAAGGTTGGGCTTTCAATATTTTAGTCCAGCTGATTCTGTTAAAGGAAAACCTCACACGTTATTTGCAGCCTCTCCCCTTTGAGATAGTTTATACCCTCCACTGCAACCCCTAGTAATTTGCACTAGACTTCAGAAATACAGTTGAGATGATTGTCTGCTTCTAAGGAAGGCTTTGGGGAAGCTCATAACCTGTCTTGTCCTCTTGCTGCCCTGAGACCATCATGTTATAAGCCTACCATCATGTTATAAGCCTAGGCTGCCCTCCCGGAACTGAAGAGTCTGGCTCAGAACCAGCACTGTCTCCACATTCTCTCACTGTCCAGTGCAGCACAGCCATGAATGAGCTCAAACACCTGCCCACAAATTGGCCAGCAAAACAAAAACTGTTGCTTTAATGAAACAAAGATTATCTCAACTAATATAATGAGACATCCTTGCAGATGTTTTACTAGTTCTTTGATACTTTGATAGTTCTTTTCCTGTCTGGGAATCAACAGATCTTTATTTAGCTGGGGCCTCTGAAAAGAGGCCAACCCACCCTGAAAATGGCAAATGTTACTAAGGAATCTACTGAGACTGAATCAAGCCCAGGATAAGACTTCAAGAAGAAACTTTCTCCAACATCCAAACAGGTCTCAAGAAAGACAGATCTTTGACTAACAGTCCCTAATCCATGGAGAATTCTTCTACCTTCCTGGCTACGACCCCACTACTCATAGTGTATCATGTCCTAATTCCCAGAACCTATAAACATCTGACTTTCTATAACCAAAGGAATTCTTCAGGTAACTACAATAAGGGTCTGAAGACAAGGAAATTATCCTAGATAGCCCAGGTGCACCTTAGAAGAGATCCTCAGGCTAGTGTCCTTATGGAGGCAGAGGAGGAGACGGTGGAGATACCACAAGAGAGGCACAGTTGAGAGTGATGGGCTCTGAAGACGGAAGAAGCGGTCTTAAGCCGAGGAATGCAGACAACTTCCAGAAGAGTGAGGATATAGGAGAATGATGGACACTCCAGTGGGACCCTGCTAGGCCAGTACCTTGCAGTTAGACCCATCTTAGGGCTTACTTGACTTCCAGGAGTCTAATGTCATAAATTTGGGCTGTCGGGTTATGATATAGCTCAGCTAGTAGAGTTTTGTCTAGCATGCCTGAGGCCCTGAGTTCAATCTCTAGTGCCAAGTAAGGTATCCTGGCACATATCGGTAATCTCAGCATTTGTAAGGTGAAGGCAACCAAATCAAGAGTTTAAGGCCAACCTGGACTACACAGTGAGCCTGAGACCAGCCTGGGCTGCAGGAGACTAAAAATTAACAACAACAACAACAACAAATAATAATAATAATAATAATAATAATAATAATAATAATAATAAAAACATTTGGGCTGTTTTTTATCACTATAGCTGCAGTCCTTTTTATAATGTCTTGGTTTCCCCTTGCCTACAAGAACATATCTTTGGAGGTTCATTCTCATTAACACTAGCAGTCAGCCAATAATGCAATTGTCAACACTAAATCCGTGCCTCTTCCATGTGCTTGTCTTGAATAAACTCGGTGTTTATAAAAACCTATGAAGAAGGCACTATGATAATCCACGTTTTAAAAAGACTATTTTATTATTGATGCGTGTGTGTGTGTGTGTGTGTGTGTGTGTGTGTGTCCCTGTGTGTATTCGTAAATGTACATGCCAATGCCTGTAGCAGCCATAAAATGGTGTCAAATTTCCTGGAGCTGGAGTTATAGAGAGTTGTGAGCTATCCCATGTGGGTCCCATGAATCAAACTTGGGGGCCTCTGGAAGAGCAGCACACACTCCTAACCACTGAGCTACCTTTCCAACCCGTGTAACCTACATTTTGTAGATAAAAAAGGTAAGCCTTTAAGACAGTAGGTATCTTTTTAGGATCATAAGACAGGAAACAATGCATCATGAATGGATTCAAACCCGGATGTCCTATCCTAGATCCCATGTCCTCACCAAGTACCCCAGTGAGAGCAGTAATAAAGTCACTGTCACCTATTGTATGGCCTCTGTATAGCAGGCTCATACCAAGTCCCTTACAAACATCCTTTCACATCACCCAGAAGCGGCGGCAACATCAAACCCAGTGGTCAAGCTCATCTGAACCCACAAGTGTGAGTTCAGCCAATCCTCCTGTCTGCCTTGTCACACCCGGAGGAGACAACGATGGGGAACACAAACAGATGACTCATCTTCTCAATGGGGACACTTAGAAAGTGAAAGGAGTTGCTATTAGCAATTAGGGATTCCTGTCTAGAACCATCCCAGCAAAGCTGGACACATGGACATGCTAAAGACAAGAGCAATAAGAACAAGACTCAACCTGTGAATAGCTCAGGGTTTCCCAGATGGCTGTCCTGAAGCGCTGCTGTGTCCAGGGACTCTCTTAGCTGTTAAGTCCTAGTCAAGGCTGGTTTAGAAAAGGCCAGCCTACAAAGCCGAAGGTCTGGAGCTCAGCACTGTGGGTGGAGTCTGTCCAGGGTGGAGAAGTTCTTCTGCGGTTAGAGGCTAGGCAGTGCTGGGACAGAGTCCAGGGATGTGAAGACCTTGAACCCCAGTGGCTGCCTATTCAGAATAGTCAGTGAGAGGTGGGAGCCATGACGAAAAGCCCAGTGAGCAAGCATCCTGGGACCTCTGGACCTGCTAGACGAGACTCTGCATAGTCCTTGCCTACCTCTGCCTAGCAGTGGAGGTCTCCTAGCAGTCAGAGCCTCCCAGAGATACAGTTGCTGATGGCTGCTTCCTGATTCCACAGGATAAAGAATGATAGCAGGACCATACTCAGCACTTACTTACAAGGGTTATGGAGGAGAGTAAGACCCAGTGTGAGGTATGTAGTGTGAATATTTTTATTTTATAGATGAGGAAACTAAGGTGGGAATAAGAGAGATTCCCAAAGCTCGTCAGTGGGAGTCCAGATGTGGCCTCTAACCTCGCTGCCCTTCATAATCTTGCTGGAACACTTCAGTCACTGACTCTGCCTTCTCAGAGCTGCTGCCTTCATGCAGGGTCACCATTAGGGGTTTCAGCTCCCTCTGTGAACAGAGGTCTGTCAAGGCCCAGTCACATCTTACACCGGTTCTACCTGGTTTTAAGTTTCAGTGGTGAGTTTTGCAAATATGTGCTCCCAGGCCTCATTTCGAGGAGGGACCATTGGTTAGAGTAGAAAATACATTGCCAATGTCATCAGCAATACCCATCCATCAGAGAGAATGTCTCCATCTGGTGCTTTGACCTGCTTCACTAGCGAACTCTCTAGGATCCTTGGGCAGCCAAGACATAAAGCCTTCTGTGGGCAGTATCGCCAACAGGCAGTACAATAATCTCATTTTTAGACATGCATGCTCCATGCTGTGGGCACCCGCTGTTTGTGGTAAGGAGCACCAATTTTTCTGTTTGTGAAACTGACATCGTCTTCCCAAAATAAAGGCATATTTTAAACAGTGGGTTGACTTTTAAAAGAAGCTAAAAATCATTATCGTGGGGTGGAAGTGCCTATGCATCCACTGGAGTCAAAGGGCTAACCTGGAGAGGTTGCAGTTTTCAGGGGATATGACATACTGTCTTCTGTCTAGACCCCAGACATCCTGCTGCCCTAAGATCTGCACTTAACTCTCTCAGCCTCGGCTTTCCCACTGTAGAGTCACACATTTTATGGGTTATTGGTAAGGACTGAATAAGATAATTTCAGAGCCAAAAGGATGGTACCAGAGGCCCCAGCTACTCTGGAAGCTTGTGCCCAGGAATCCAAGGCTTGTGGGGATTATACAGTGAGACTCCATCTCAAAACTGAAGAAGTTAATGACACGGGGAAGCACTGGCCTACAGTGGCCACTCAAGAGAGATGTGCTGACTCAGAAGGCACAAAGCCAGGAGTGGCCAGCCTGACGCTACGCCCAGCCCCTAGCCTACATGATCAGATCCCTTATAGTTTGAACATAAAATGTCCTCCACAGGCTCCTGTAGAGGGGCCAGGAAGGAGGCTGGGTCACCAGCTCTAGGGAAGTGATTGGATCTAGAGGGTTCTGGTAAGCAATGGATTCATCCCGTGATGGATTCATAATTTGAAGACACTATTGCTAAGGGCTGATGGTGGGGCCTCGTTGAAGGAAGGAAGCCAACAACAGCCTGTCTTTGAAGGGCAGGGCGCTTGCTCTTCTCTTCTTCATCCCTTTCTCATTGCTTCTTTCCCTTCCCGACCAGCTGCCGCAGGTGAACTGCTTTGCTTTACCACACACTGAGAACCAGCGATTACAGAGTGAAATCTCTGAAGCTTTAGGCTAAAAGAACAATTCCTCCCTTTTAGGTCATTTTTTGGGGTACTTGTCACAGCAATGGAAAATAGGGCTAACACGGCTCTCAAGTCTGACATCCGTTGTGTGGGACTTCCTGGTTGGTGGCAAAAGTGGCTTTCTATTAGAAGAGGTTTGGATGCACCAACTCAGTCTTGACATTATCTCTAGGTAACTCCAACAGGAAAATCAGCCTGAAGGGCATCTAGTGACCACAGAGTGACTCTTGCTCTCAGTCCCCTATAGTAGCCATCATCCTCACCTCCACTGTGACAGGGACAGGGACAGAGCCTTGAGGGAATACCAATCATGCCACTATCAAGGGACTGGCTTCAAAAAGGCAAAACCTAGGGTCTAAAGAACCAAAACATGTCTCCACACAGCCCCAAGGCATGGAAAAACAAACAAACAAACAAACAGAACATCTGGACCTACCACAGCGAAGAAGAAAGCTGAAATCCTGGTGGGCAGAGGCAGGAAGGCAGCAAAGAATTCACACAGTAAGTGACAATGCCATTTCCTGCCCACCCCTTATCTCTGGCTCTTTTCAAGAGACCCAGGCAATCACCATGCATTGCTATTACAAACCCAGGAAGCGAAATCTGGTATCTGCATTCCAAGGCACTTTAGTTCTCCCAAACACTACTAGTGTAATTGAACATCTGGGGGAACAGGCATCTCTCTAAGGAATGCCAATGTCTTGTGTGCCCATGGGGGCAGGTGCTGTCCCTGCAGCATGCTGCTTTTTCATTAAAAGGCCCTGATCTCTCCTTGCCATCTGATTATGCACAGCAGTCATAAAGAGGCTTTCTCCCTTACCAAAGAGGCCTATTTATATGATGAGAGAGCACTCTGCCCCCACAAGATTGATTCGTCACTCAATGCCTTGCTGGAATCAAAGCCTCATCTCTTCAGAGGTGCCCGGAGCCCCGCCTGCCTCTCCCCTGCAGCTTGGCCCACTTTTGAGCATATGTTCCCAGAAGTGCCACTCTAGAGTGGGCAGGTTATAGATGCCATTCTCCTCTGCTGTGGTCCTTCACATCTTGCTGACAGTTACTCGACACACAGGCAGGTATTTACTGAGAACCTACTATGTGTCCTTACTAAGAACAATGGATACGAAAGATAAGACCCCTGCCTTTGTTGAGAGAAATAAGAGAAAGGTCACATAGGCTGTTGGACTCCATGACTGATTCAAAGCTGACTCCAGTGTCCACTGTCTGGGCAAGCTACCAACTTCTCAACGCCTTCAATTGCCTCACTGGCAAAATGAGGTAATGATAATACCAACTTCAGAGGGTTGTTGGAGGACAAATAGGATACAGGCATCTAATGCTGACACATTCTCTGCACTCAAGATGCGCCTGTTTAAATCATCACCACTTAAGCACCCAAGGACTGACAGGTAGATTTCACCAACATGCATGAATCTGACGTTTCCTAAGAAGGAGGTTTTGAAGGGTGAGTAAGAGTTTTATAGGTCACTAGAGACATGTCACAAGGGAGAACTTCATATGTTAAGAGCCAAAGAGGGTCACAGTGCTTTAGTAAACACAAGACATTGAGAGATGACGGATGGAGGCCACCATGCAGGGAACAAAGCTCCAGACACTGATGTTAACACTTGATACCAAGAACACCCTTCTTTGACTTCTGCTTGGTTCCTTAAAAGAGGGAAAGGAAGGTCTCTATTAATTCTGTGTTCAATCACACAGTCGCACTTCCCATCACTCTGAGGGCCTATGACATAGCTGGCATGACCCGGGAGAAGCTTGCATCTCATTCCTCTGAGTCCCTGTGTGGCCCGGGATCTAAGCCTTTCCCACAGTGCACCATGATGCCTGCGGCAGAATGTTGAGACATTGGTCACAAGGCCCCTCATTGAGTTTTCACAATGGACATTGGCCACAAGGCCCCTCAGTTGTTGTCCATTCAACAAGTGTGGGCAGGGCGAAATGAGATGACTTAGTGTTCTCACTAAGTCCTTGATAAATGTCAGTGCTTAACAGACTGGATGGTAAAATCCCATCTCCAAAGCCCAGGGCTCTAGTAGATTCAGGTGTCACTTATGGAAGCTCAGATATGTAGCTCCTGAGACCCCTATGGGGTGTGGCCTGAATAAACTGGGACCTGGGCAACACTGAGATCCACCCTGTTTTGTTCTTGTGAGACAGTTCCTATCTCCAAAAGTTGTCTTGAGGTTCAATTTGTATCATGAGTGTTCATATGCCCCTAATTAAATATTAATCCTTTATACGATATATTGCAAATGAATATTTCAGCAATATCTGGCTCCCAATGTGGGGCCCTGCTCTCTGGGTACTCACCTTCCCGCTCAGGGAGAGCCCAGTTAGGGCTTTGGGAGGCTCTAGTCTCAGACCTTCCCAGGGGCTGGGGAGTAATGGGCACTCAGCACGTGGCCCACTGATGGGCATTCCCCACCACATTACTGCAGGAGTCCTTGAACAATCCAATTCTAGGTTCTGCCACCTGCAAAGCTTCTCTAAAGAGGAAGAGGCCCTGGTGCAGCAACACAGGGCTCCACTCTTCTTCCCATTCCTGAGAAAATATCTAGGTTTCCAATGTCTATGCCAGCCCTGGCTGAAACACCAAAGCACCAGGTGACCCACCCACACATCGCCTCCTAAAGCTCCTGACATTGTCACTCAGGCCATGGGGAGGGACAGAATTAAAAAGTTATCTCAGTCTCTGCTGTCTAAAGACCAAAGGTGACCCACCCTTCAGATCTTGTGAGTTAACTAATTAACATTCTGTTAAGGAACACTGCAAACACAGTCAAGCTGAGTCTTAGGGTGTCACCTACTTACCACCCAACTTCTACTGTGTTCTGTTCTTCTCATTTCATTTATACTCACCCCACCCCTAGGTCCTCCCCAACATGAGAGGCGAGTGGTTCACAAATCTCAATAGGTCAGGGCCTGTGGAATTCACTCATCCTTAATTCATTCATTTGCATCAAGAGCATCCTTGAAATAACCCCTTGAAACATGACGATTTTGTCGTTCTTTAACAGTATAGTGAGTACCAGTCACACAGTAAGGGCTAATTAGGTAGAATCAGATGACCTGAGTCCTAAGCAAAGCTTCTTGGATCTTTGACCTTGGACAGGTTGCTTAATTGATGCTTAAATTTCTCATCAGTAAAAGGAATGCTGGTAACACAGTTATTATATGACTTGAGAAACACAATAAGGCATATTCATCACACAGCAAAGAACATGCAATGACGAAAACCTTAGAAGTAGATAGGACTTGCTCCTATCTTTATCTGCAGATTAAGGGGCGGTGGCTCAGAAAAGCAGTGAGTGGCTGGTAACATTTGCCCTTCAGGTAACTGGGCCCCAGGTGTCCCTGTACCAGGGTGAACTTACTAGACTCTAAAAATTACCCTACAACAAACCCAGGTGAGCAGTAACATGTCTCCCATCATGATATGGGTCTGTCCCAGCCGTGTGGGGTGTGTGGGGTGTGTGTGTGTGTGTGTGTGTGTGTGTGTGTGTGTGTGTGTGTGTGTAGGGTAGGGTAGAAGCAGCAATGTGACTTATAAGACAAATCAAGGAGTGGGTGCACATCCCTGTCTCCAATTATGATTTGACAGATCTTATACTCAGCCTTGCATTCCATATAACCACCCACTCATTATCTCAGCATGAAAGACATGAAACTGGATCACTTACTCTCTAGCTTAAAGCAATTGTGACGCCTCTCACCAGCATCCTAAATGTTGGGAATTTTTTTTTTTTTTACCACTTTAAAAAAAAAAAAAAGGTGGGGAAAAAAACGAGTCAGTCCAATTGCTGAGTGATGCTCACACAAAGACAACTGCCGGGCCATGGCCTGTATCTGCAGACTAGGAAAGGTCAGGACACATTCAGGTGCCTATTTGAGTACCACCGCCTGGGCTTGGATTGTGCCTCTCCTTCCGTGGGCTCCCAACCCCCACCCTGCACTCCTCGACCACTGCAGTGCCGGCTGGCTGGGGAGGCACCTCCCAGATCCTCAGGAACAATGGGCTAGGGAGGGGGGCAGGTGTCGCTAGGAGAGCCGCAAAAGAGGGGGCTGTAGCCAAAGCACATCAGGACAGAAAATGTAATTGCCAATGCCAGCTGCGCCGCGACTAGCCTCAGTTTCCCCGCTTTAGGTCTCCGCAGAGCACAGAGCTCTTTTTTTGTGGCTGGATTTCGCTTTAAGTTGCAGTTTGCTTGGCGCTCTTGGGGAAACCAGCTCAGGAGTCTGCTTCATCCTAAGCTCTGCAGGTCAGGGACATGCGCGGCACCTCCCCGCAACCAACTTTCCCACTTGAGATACACAGGAAGAACATTGGAATCCTGGCCAGCCCATCCCCTGTGCTGGCGAAGCCTTGATTTACAGCCCTGGCTCGGAAAGCATTTCATCCTCTTCCCGGATCCCTAGGTCTCCCTCCCTCGCCATCTGAGCCGCAATTGGGCTCCAAATGAGCTGCTCTGCTATAAATGTAAGAAGCATGACTACAGTACTCCGCATGGGACAACCCTCTCCTCCCCCGCCGCCAACACACACCTCTGACAAGGACCACACAGCCTAGCCTCCGAGAGAATCTTAAAGAATAAGAGGGGAGAGCGGTGGGACAGCCTTTGACCTGCAGCCGCAGCCCCTACCCACAGCTTCTGGGTCCGGTGGGATGAGGTGGAGAGAGGGGATAGATAAAAATCTGATTTTTCCAAGGCTTGCACCCCTGCCTCACTGAGTCACAGAAATGAACCATTGGGGACCCAGGGCCACCTGGCGGCCAGCCATCTACCAGGTCAGCACTGGCATCCCCAACACAGCGTGAAGGCAATGGACCATAGGGCGGTTCTCTTGGAACTGGTAGACTACCCTGACCAAACTGCTAGCCCGAGGTGGAAACAACCAGGGTGCCCGAGCTAGGGATTTAGTCCTGGTTGCAGTGTCTGCATCCCGGCCCAAACCTAGCACGTGACTAGAGGGCGGCCTCCCACCCGGTGGACCGGGTGTCGCGCCCAGACTCTCTGATCCCGCTGTGGATGGCGAGATGAAACCAGGGAGCCCACTTTCCTAACACCCTAGACTGGGCTTAGGGCTGCGGTATGGAGCGTGCCTCATCCTTCCCAGCCCACCGCAGCCGCAGCGGCAGTCTCTCGCCCCACGCTCACCTCGCGGCCCCGTGTCGCCGCCGCCGACCGTTTCCTTGTCCGCCATGGTCCTGCAGCCCCAGCCCAGAAGAGGAGCAGCCGATGCGAGTCTTCGGCTCTCGAGCTGGATCTGAGCCTGTGGACAGCGGGAGCACCGCTCTGACGCTGCCTGCCACCGCAGCCCCGGCTCCTCCCCACGCTCCTCCCAGGCCCTCCCCAAGGAGCCAAGGCCCTGGGGAAGGCTGGAGAAGGATCCACCCCCCCACCCCCCCACCCCCCCACCCCCACCCCCGAGCTCAGGGCCCGCGGGTCCCCGCCCAGCCGAGGCCACGCCCCGTCCTGTCAGTAGCGAGGCTCACTAGGACTCAGTGTGGGCGGTGGAGGGTTAGAGGCAAGCCCCATCTCTGCTGCTGGTCCAACCTGGCTGACACAGGAACAAGAAAGATCTGGTTTCAAGCCCCGGAATTCTCGCTCTTTGGAAGGTACTTCGTGGCAGGGCTTGACGCCTTCAGCAAGCACTACACACTCAGCACTCCCCGGCAAGGGTGTCTGCTCCAGTCCACATATATGTCCTCTGTCCCTAGGTCCCAGGGGAGCAGGCCAAAGCAAGGCCTGGAGACTCTGGAGCGAACAGGAGCCAGGCCACAACTCCAGGACCTGCGCAGGGCCAAGCCCCTCCAGGCTGTCTGCAAGACTCCAAAGCAACTCCCGACCCCGAGAGGTACACACAGAGACAGTATTGCCTTTCCATATATGGAATGCATCCCTGACCCCATTAGAAGTCTGAGAATACAACATTAATAATTCAAGACTTCCATGGTTGAGTGATTCACCGGTCTTTGCCCTCTGGCTCGCTCTCTCTCTCTCTCTCTCTCTCTCTCTCTCTCTCTCTCTCTCTCACACACACACACACACACACACACACACACACACACACACACACCTGAGCCTCTGGCACCTGTTAAGGCCTGGCCAAAGAGATCCTCAGTATCCCCATAGTTATTTAGTTATTGAGTCTTCCCCAGGGTTGAGGGAAAGAGGGGTCCAACACTAAATGTGAAGTGCCTATATCCATAACTCATAGCTGTCAGTTTTGGCATATAAGAAAACCTGGTGTGGCAGGTTTAAATTATGATTTCAATATCACACAAAGCAAGTGAATGGCTGGTTGAGATCCCATCTGGATGGTAAGCATTACCTATCCCTCACTTACTGAGACAGGCAACATCTCTTGCATGGGGTACCTAGGGGATGCAAGCAGCCTTCTTATGGATGGATGGTGAAACGACCAGAGGGCTATTACCAAAGCCCACAGAGGAGCTACTCAGAAGGTGATGGATGGGAGAGTGAGAGATGAGAAAGATAAAGCCTGGGTTGAAGATGTAACTCAGTGATAAAACTATTACCTGGTGTTCACAAACTGTCTTCTGTCTGCATTAGAATATCACAAATGCAGAGTCCCAGGCTGTATGTGAACACATGATCAAACTGTGTGACCTCTCTGAGGCTCATTGTCCTCTGAGAAATAGATTCTTAAGACTAAAAAAAAAAAAAACAACAATTAGATGAGATCATGCCTAGCTTGGAACCCAGGACAGAACAGTTTAAAAAGCATGAGGTACAAGACACCAGGTCAGTTGCGCCCTGCAGAGATAGTGGTGGTGCCTGAAAGCCACTCCCAGAGTATAGAAAAGATGCTTCTATGGGCACACTCTCCCAATCAAGATGGCTTTCTCAAAGTGGCAGCACCCCACTATCTCATAGGCAGATCCAAGAGATCAGTTCCCAGAAAGAAGGAGGTGCCAGAAAGCAGAGGGTTGCTCAGGGCAGAAGCCTGATGCTTCGAAGCTTAGGAGAAGGTTGGCCCTGGCCCTTCATCCACTCATAGCTACCTTCTCATTCTGTTCACACCTCCCAACTAAGCAAAAGTAGCTAGGTTGAGGCCGTATGTGCCATAATATGAAAAGGCAGAAATAACCACTGTAGTGGGATTCAGGCGTTATTTAGGGAGGCTTAGAGGTACATCTTTGGGGCATCAAGACCCTAAATGGGGCATGGCCAGACCCCACTGAGGACTCGGGGCTCACTGACCATTTTGGTTTTATTCTTGCTTTCTTGGGGAGCAGATCAGACCATCCTGCATAAGACAGTTTTACTCTCTAAAAATTGTCTTAAGGTTAAATTTGTATCAGTGAGTGTTTATATAACCCCTAATAAATATTAAGCCTTTATATAATATATTACAAATAAATAACTCTACAATATTTGGCACCCTAAACCACTAACACTATGCACTAAGTCCATGTCCTGGAGACATGTGCCTGGACCTAAATACAGAAGAATTGATGAGAGCTAGTGTTCAAGTCATGCTGTTCTTCCTCATTCCCTAAGAAAAAGCCCTAACTGAGCACGAATCTTTGTTTTGTTTGGTTGAGACAGAATTTTGCTATATAGTTCAGGCTGGTCTTAGGCTTTTTATCCCCCTGCTTTAGCCTACAAGTGCTGGTACTACAGGTGTGGGCCATCATTCCCAGCCAATCTCTGATTCCTTAGTGCAACATTCACATGTACGTGTGTGTATGTGTGTGAGAGAGTACATGCCTATAAGCTCAGGTTAGGGTTAGGGTAGAGGCCACAGATAACAGATCTCCCTGGAGCTAGAGTTACAGAAGTCTGTGAACTGCCTGGCATGAGTGCTGGGAATAGAACTCAGGTCCTTTGGAAGAGTGGTACATGCTCTTAACTGATGATCTGTCTCTCCAGCCCACTTCAATACTTTAGCCAGTAGTAAGCACCAGCCATTTCTATCTAAATTCTCTCCCAAGATATGGCCATTACAAACTGCTTTGGTTCACATGGAATTTGAGTCTTTTTGCTTCTTTTCTCTACTAGCCATACCCAGGCATCTACCAGGGCCACAATTCCCTGTTGCTACCCATAGCTTGCCACGATGGCTAGCTTGTCAGCTTTACACAATCTAGAATCATCTGGGAGTAGACTCTAAATAAGGGGTCTGTCTACACTGCGTTAGTGTTGTGGGATTATGCTCTTGTACATTGTAAATATTCGTCCCTCCCACTGGTTTAATAAAACACTGATTGGCCAGAAGGCAGACGGGAAGTATGGGTGGAGTTACAAGGCTAGGAAAACTCTGGGAAGATGAAGAGCAGAGCAGAGATGCCAGGCAGAAGCGGAGAAAAGAAGACAATGCTGCTCTGAGAAAAGGTCCTAGGGCACTTGGCTAATCATGGGTTAGTTTAAGAGTTAGCAAGTTATATGCCTGAGCCATAGGCCAAACAGCATGTAATTAATATAAGACTTATGTGATTATTTGGGGCTGCTGATTTGGATCTCAGGTCTATCTAGGCTGCACCAGAAACTCTTACTACAGGTTGGCCTAAGGGTACATCTCTAGCCTATTTATGTTTACCTATATTAATTGGTGTGGGAAATCCCAGCCCACTGTGGGTAGCACCACTGCCTAGGCACGGGGATCTAAACTCTGTAAGAATGGAGAAATCAGGTTGGGCATAAGCAAGCAGGCAAATGAGCATTCACTTCTCTCTGTTCTCATCTGGTCTCATGATGGGACGGATCACTAGCAGTCTTAGGTTCTGACCACTTTGACTTTCCCACACTAATGGGCTGTCAGCTGAACTTGTGAGGAGCTATAAGAAATCCTTTCTTCCCAAAGTTGCCTTTTGTGAAGACATTTTTAGTGCAGCAACAGAAATGGGAAAAAAACACATCTCACAATGTTCAACACCCAAATCACTCTATTTACTGCCCTCTCCGCTTTGCTTCAGCAACTCTACATTCCTCTCTCCACCTATAGGGATGCCCACCTCTACACCCAGGACTGGACCTTCCTCCAGGACTCCAGAGCTCCTGAGCATCTCCCAAGGGGGCTCCCAGCCTCTCACACTTGACTAAAATTCAGCCTTCCTCTTCTCCCTCTCTCTGGGGGCCATAGGGTACTATCTACCAGGATCCCACATTCCTTCCTGCTTCAGTGTCTGTCCATACTCAGAATCCCCAAGTGTGGCTTAGCAATTTCTGACACCTCCTTTTGATCATCTGTACCACTATCCAGGTGTCCTACTCCCTGGCTGCCTGTGAGTCTGCAACAGCCTCCTCCCAGGTACGCAGCCTCCTGTTCTTCCCCACAATCCACTCTTAGTGATGCCCCCTGCCCTACTCATAACTACCTCTCCACCACTGACCCCTTCAACCTCTTCTGAGCCCTGCTCCTCTTCAGTACAAACGCAGAGCTGTGCTCCCAGCCCAGAGCACTCTCTTCCTTGTTCTAGCACCTTCAGCCACCATGATAACAACTTTTTGCATGCATGGACTTCCCAATTCCCCGTGCTGACCAGGGTCCTCCTTCAGATTCTCTACTGTACCCTGTCCCTTCACATCATGAACTTGACCCTGGCATCAGGACATAGGTCTTGGCAGTCTGTCAGAACCAGGAAGAACCCACATCTGCCTCCTGCTGTGGAAAGGCCCTGGGCACCGTCAGCCCTCACTGACATCCACACTACAGTGCCGTAAGGGCATGTGAGAAGGATAGGACGTGACATGCAGTTCCCAGCGCTGGGGGCAGAGACTGGTTTTTTCTTTTCAAGGGAGCATAAAATGCAGTGTGTCCTATGCCTTGCCATTGTTCGCATCATGAAATTAAGAGTCCTGATGAGGTTGGAGAGATGGCTCAGTGGTTAAGAGCATCCAGGTTTTAGTTCCAGAACCTACAGGGTGACTCACAACATCGGTAACTCCAGTTCCAATGGATCTCATGCCCTCTTAGGGCTTCTGCAGACATGTGGAGCACAGACATGCATTCAGACAAAACAATCAAACACATGAAATAATTTACAGAAGGAGGAGGAGGAAGAGGAGGAGGAGAAGAAGAGAAAGAAATTTCCCTGGACTGGTAAAGGAGCTTATGACCAGGTCTGATAATCTGAGTTTAACCCACAGGTACAAACCAGAGGACTGCTTGTGAAAGTTGTCTGGCCTCTACATGCTCCATGGTATATAAACACCAACACATATGCCTTCCCACACAACATACACAAGCAAATGTAATGAAAGGAGTGCTGTGGTGATGGCCGCTCTGCCAGGCAGATGCTAGCATAGGCTCACCTCCTTGTCCTAGTGGCCCTGACCATTTCACAGAAGAGAAGAGGACATGTGGAGGCTGACGTACCCACCATAAGCAGCAGAGCTAGGCTCAAAGAGGGGTTCCTACCTTTCTTCCCTGACCCCAGTCATCAGCCCAGAGGTTGCTGTGGATTGAATCTCAGATGTCCTGCAAGGCTTGTGTTCTGAAGGCTTGTTCTCCAACTGTGACACTATTTTGGGAATCTTTAGGGACCTAGTTGCCAGAAGTAAATCACAGCATATTACTCTGCCCATTCCCTGTCTTGCACTCTGCTTCTTGGGTCTATGTGATGAAAACAACCTCTGCCACTACTTACTGCTGCCCTGAGCTGGATGAGCTTCTCTGCCATGCCCCTCCCCTCCAACCACTGATGGACTGAAACTATGAACCAAAGCAAGCCTTTGCTCCCTGAGGTTGCCTGGGCTGTGTATTTTGGTCTCCATAATGCTAAAGGAACCAACAGACAGGGCTACATGGTTTAGTTCCTTGATACCTCGATGGTCTCAATTCCTTCTACTCACCCTTACTTCTAAATGTACATATGTGTCATAAAAATATCTTTTCCCACTGGGGATACATCCCCCCCAGAAAAGAAAATCTCTCCTTAGCTTCATGATATCCTCCCTTCGGAGACATCTTTATAAAAATTGCTACCTCACCCATTAGGGAAGTCCCATCTGCACAGGATCCCAAGCCATGGTATATGCTGCAGGCTCTCACTTAATGCTGAAAGCCAGATGCGACGATGAAGTCAAGAGTGTAGCAGGGACACAGGGCTTCAGCTCAAGTAGGGGGACACCCAAACACTGGGTCTGATGCCTGGAGTTCACACACCTCCCTGTATCTCCAGTTATTCAAGCCTTCCCAGCCCTGTGGGATGCTAGTCTGCAGCAGGTTCCTTCTAGCCCCATCACAGATTCTGCCTCTGGTCTCTGCCCTCCCCACCATGTTTCTGACAGCAATCCATGTCTCTTCTCCACCTTGAAGGTGCACAGGGCCCAGGCAGTGGTCTACAGTGAGGGCATAGGAAGAGTGCCCTTTGACCAGTAAACACTTCCAGTGGCTATATGAGTCCCTAAAAGTCATCCAGCCCATAGCCAAGTCACCATTTCCCAAAATGCCTCCAGCTGGTCACACCAGCCTCACAAACTTGCTCTTGGGTCTAGTGGGAGCTCAGTTCTCCACTTGTTATGCCTGGTATTAATGTCTCTTCCTATAGGTTTCAGCTTGGATGTCCTCTACACCAGGATACCACGTGGTCTTTCATGGCAGCAAGAAGTCCCTTTTCTGTCTTTTGTGACCAAATCCTATGACCTCTCCCGTGATACTTACCAAAACTCTAATATCAAGATTCCTATTGACCCCTTTACACAGAACAGTCACCAAGCTCAGAAGCCATGAAACAGAGGCCAAATATTAACAACCTCCATTCCCCATCTCCCTCTCTGAGGTTAGGGTAGGGGGCAGCCATATCCATCCACATAAGCAGTCCCCAGGCCCCTATATATTACCTGAGTCAAGAAAGCTAAATATGAAGCCTACAGGCCCCTCAACTCTTGGCTTTCTCTTTTTCTCTTTTCTTCTTTTTTCTCCATCCACCAGGCAGCCAAGGACATTGTCACCTGTACTAAGCCCCAACTATACACCAGGCTTGTGCCATGGACAGGGAGGTGGGCAGGTCCTCTGGCCTATGAGCTCAATGAATTCTGTGATACATCAAGACAGGGTTCAAGCAGGGAGAAGAAGAGAAGTATGGAGCCTAGGAATGGCAGGAACTCAAGGGATCTGAGGTCAGCCCAGGCCTACAGACCTACTGACCCATACTATAGGTCTATTTCTTCACCTGTAAAAAGGGCCCAGTATTATAAATACAGAAACACATTATAATGGATATAACACACGTAAAAACATTCAACTTAGGGCAAGGCTATCTACACTCAATAAATACAACCAGCTGAGTTATCACTGAACCTAAACATTTGGTCAGCATAACAACCCATGTATCCTAGAACAAAACAAACAAACAAAAAGAATCTAACCATTTTCTCTCTCTCTCTCTCTCTCTCTCTCTCTCTCTCTCTCTCTCTCTCTCTCTCTCTCTCTTTCTCTCTCGCCACTGAAGATCCAGAAGATCTAGAAGCCTCCAATGGGAGCCCTAATTTTCTTTCTTTCTTTCTTTTTTTTTTTTTCTTGGTTTAAGAAACAATGATGAGGGCTGGAGAGATGGCTCAGTGGTTAAGAGCACTGACTGTTCTTCTGGAGGACCTGAGTTCGATTCCCAGCATCCACATGGCAGCTAACAACTGTCTGTAATTCCAAGATCTGACACCCTTACACAGTTACACATTCAGGCAAAACACTAATTCACATAAGATAAAAATACATATTTAAAAAGAAACAATGATTAATTTAAATCTGAACTTTTCCATAAGAAATGTCTAGAAAGAGAGAGAGAGAGAGAGAGAGAGAGAGAGAGAGAGAGAGAGAGAGAGAGAGCTGCTACTGACTTTAAGATAAAAGTGATTCACTCAAGTAGCAGAAGCAGGAGGATCTCTGTGAGTCTGAGGCAGCGTGGTCTGTGTAGAAAGTCTCCAGACCAGCCAGAGAGTCTCACAAACCAGTGACTCCTGTGTAAGAGGACCAGGACATAAAACATAGCCTGGTTCTGTGTCACACTTCCTGACCCATGAGGGACTTTGACCACCAAGCCTTGGTGATCAGGGTATACATCCTTCCCTCTGGGTTTGCATCCCATCTGGTGTGAATCAGCTTTTTCATTAACATTCCAAAGCACACTTCACATACACACACGTGCTGCTGGAGGACTTTTCCAGAGCAACATTTCAAGGGTGGGAGGAAAGGATGTCTCTAAATATCAGAGTTACTCAGGCCTGCAATGTAAACTTTAGAAATGCCTGCTCAGGTGGTGGAGGGTTATCCAAATATTTTTCAGAAGTATTCCAAACAGCAGAAGGATCTATGGTCCACTTTATCAGCAGCCTTCTCAGAACTGTTCAGACCCTGGCCCTGCAGAAGTTTTGGCTTGCAGCAACACAAGACATTCCAGAAGCTGTGTCTCAGAGGTGAAAGTGCAAAGTGTAGGTCAAGGTTCAAAGGAGTAAAATATTCTTCACTTTCACTAGGCTTGGAGGAAACCCTGACACAAGGACTCTTCTCGCTGTGTGGTTTCTTCCTGTCCCTCTTAGGCCATACCTGCTCTCAGTATGTGCTCAGAAAAAGTGCGGAAGAAATGAACTAATGGCCCAGGGTATGCATCATGGTGTGAAAACTGGCTCCCCAAGAGCTGAGCTTTAGTCAAAGTCACACAGTTGAGGAAGGAACCAGAGCAGACTCTACCCCCGTTCTCCCCACACACACACACTTAGCTTGATCTTCACTGTTTTCTTTACCAGGGGCCACATGGGAGATGGTTTGTGCCACAGCCATATTTACCTAGGGGGTAAATGGAGAGGAGGAGGAACACTTGGGTAGTGTGGTCTAATCTGTCCTGCCTCTGGTGCAGAGCCCATGCAGGAAGATGTCGGGTCTGGCACAATGCACAGGGCAAGGTCTCCAGAAATGTGCTGAATAAGTGAACAAACAATCCAATTAAGAGACAGAGTAACCGCTTACAAAACACTCTCCCATCTGCCCTCTTTTTCGTACCCCAGGATGGAGAGGGAAGCATCACTACCCTGGGCTTTGTGTAGATGAGGAAGTGAAAGCCCCATGAGACTTATGAAGGCACTTGCTTTGTTTAAAAGTGACTCGTACATTTCACATTCTATTCTCTGAGCTATCTTTGTATCTTAAACAAAGCTAACATCTCAGAATCCATTACATGATTTTAAAATGTGTGATTGTGGAAAACTGTAAGTATTCACAAAAGAAGGGATGGTGTAGAAATGATCCCTCAGGTACTCATCACCAAAATTAATTAAAAAGCCAACACTGTAAAGAAAACCAGCCTACCCAGAAAGGACCTCCAGCAACTGCCATTTATATTCTTTATGCCAATATGATTATAAGATATTGAGGGGGCACAGCCTGGAGTCACCCGGATCTAGCCTGTTGACTCTCTACATACAACTACATAGGGCCCCAGAGGCAATGGTTCCAAAATATATCTGATACTATGGTCTCTCACTTTTATTCGTTTCTTTAGTGAATGGGGTATTGGTGTGCATGCGTGTGTGTGTGTGTGTGTGTGTGTGTGTGTGTGTGTGTGTGTGTGTGTGTGTGTATACACGAACGCACGCGCATGTATGCTCTTACTCATGTGAATGCACTCACCCATATGGGTAGAGACCAGAGGATTGTCTTTCTCAGTCCTTATTCCTCTTTATTTACCTACTTTCATTTTGAGACTGGATTTCTCACTGAACCTAAAGCTCACCATGTGACTGCACTGGCTGGCCACTGAGCCCCAGATCTATCTGAGTTAACAGATTCCAGTTAGAACTCGGACCCCATGACGCATCTTCAGTCACTGAGCCATCTTCCCAGACCCTGGGTCCTCTGAATTTTAAGATTACATGGTTTCTAGAAGCCCTCCATTTCTGTCATCCACTCACCATCCCTCATTTTCTCCCAAATACTTTCAGGAATCCACACTGTGCTGAGACACTGAATCTACCCAGACATGGACCCAACGTGTAAGCACATTGACCTTGGGATAGGGAAAGAGGTAAATGTAGCAGGAAATCAGAATTTACCCAGGTAAACACTTGTGAAGTCAAGGAACTGAATCCCATCATTGGGGTTTGACCAGCTGAGGGGAGACCCGGACAAGGAGGTGGCTCTCTCTTGGCCCCCCCACCGCGCGTGCTCCGGGAAGAAGCTTCCTCACCATTCCCTTGGGCGTCTCTGCCCCCTTTTCATCCCATCAGAATTGCCTTTGTACCATAAGTGTTTCTGGAATAATAAATATTACCAGATTATAGTGAGAAGCGGTTGAGAATCATTTTGCAATAGACAAATATGACAAAGAGTCATGGCAGACCTCAATAGAACCCCAGAATGGAAACCTTAATGGGTAAACTGTTCCAGACCTTCGTACCCTCAGCCTCCTCCGTAAGGAAGACAGGGAGCCAGAGGCAGAGAGGATAAAGATGTGGCTTGAAAAGCAAGCATATATGAGGATTTGAATCCAGTTCCATCCTCCTAGCTGTGCATGCTTAAGTGAGGTTAGCATTCCTCTCTGACTCATTCCTAAAAGAAGATTGACAAACTCTCCAGATACTAAATCCTCTGCAGCATTCTATTAGATAATGCTTAGCCTAGTTTCTGCAACAGAGGAAGTTCTCCATCAGCACTGGTCACTATAAATTAGCTATTATCTATAGCTAGCTCTCACCAGCCTGAGCAAAGCAACAATGCACACACCTACAGGCCCATGAGGATGTTTGGTGGGGGGGGGGGGGCAACTTGTTTTGTTTTGCAATGTTGGGAATCAAACCTGGACCCTCAAACCTGCCAGGAAAGATGCTCTACCACTAACATGCATCCTCAGCCATGTGGTGGCATTGTTTTAAATCAAAATTCTACTTGGAGCATCTGTAAATAAATTAAATTTAAAATCAAACAAAAACTTTGGCTCAACTGCTATAGGGATGTAGCCATGTGGAGCCAATCTTCCTGTCAGTGGAGTTGGGACAAAGACACCATATTGTTCTACAGCTTGGCACTGACTGTGACACCCTGGCATACACCTCACAGTCCTGCAAGCCCACAGGCATGGAGGCCAGAATGGTCAGAGCAGGGCTCTGGGCATAAGCATGCCTGGGTCTCAGCCATCCTTACTCCGGGGCTTCTGAGTGGATTGACAGGAGCTCAGAAGGGCATACGGCATACACTGAGCAGTTCACTAACTCTGTGAAAGAGCAACCGACCTCCAGGATCTCATCTGCCTGGCTTCTGTGTGGTCTTCAGCAGGTCACCTAAGCCTAAATGATGCCCAGTCTCCCCCAGATCCCTTTACTATACATGAAGATAAGAACCATGTTTACTCTCCTGCTTCATCCTGCGTATGGTAGACCTGGGATAAAATCCCAGCTTTGCCTCTCTGTGGTCTATGATATCCACATCTCTCAGTTTTTACATCCTCTGCTCTGATTTCCCAAGACTGTTGTGAGGACAGTCATAGGACCATGTACATAGGATCACTTGGAGTCTATCATAGAATAAGAGATAAATGACAGACAATGGGCATCACATGGTAAACAATCAGTGCATCCTGAATTTAAGACCAATATGATTCAAAGACTTCATTGTTTATTTAGTGCTAGTCATCTAGTCGCTTCTCAGTTTCTCTGAGCTTTTTTTTTTCCACCCAACATCTGACTCTTGAGTCTTTATTGGTAAATAGAGCAACTTAGATTAAATATATATATACACATATACATACATACCATGGCTCCCAGTATGAGGCTGAGAAGTGTGAAGGTCTGGATGAAAGTGAGAAGGTGCTATTTTATCCCATCAATGTTCTTACTATCTTTATTTCCTATTTTGTTTCACATCCAAATGAAGTTCTAAGATTACAGCAAGAGGAGAATTAAAGGGAGAAAACCCACAGTCTTGGCATATTAACTATAAAACTCAAATCTGGTGTATTAAAAAGTAAAATCAGAGATGGGAAAAAAACCAATGAGGAGATAGGTTTTATCCATATATTCAGCAGCATTCTACAGTGTCTTATGGCCCATCTGAACCTTCCCTTGGCCCAGCTCAACAGTCCCAAGGAGATATGCCCAAGAAGAAAATGAACAGTTAAAAATGGGCATTAAAGTGTGATCGACCCTGCTCAGCAGTTGCCACATATGTACATACACAGCTAAACTCATGGTGACCGCAAGGCAAATGATAGAATGAAGACACCAATAGTGCCGAGGTCAGAGCAAAGAATACGTTTTCCCATCACCATAAACTATGTCATTTCTAACATTTTAAACAGACTGGGGTTTGGATGTGGTAGCACAAACCTGTAACCCCAGAATTCAGAAAGCTGCGGCAGGAGGATTTTGAATTCAAGTCCAGCTTTGGTTATATAACAAAGAAGACCTTGTTCTTAATTGATTAAGCCACAAAATCCTTAGGATTTATCTAGGTCAAAAGAGGACTATTATGTAGCACTGTATGTGGACAACTGAATAAAGTTATGGATATAAATATGGAAGTGGTTTGGAAACATGGGGGAATGGCACTTACTACTAAGTGGGAAAGGTTCATAATTTTAGAGTTAGACCTACATAGGAGTGGACAGCACCTGCAGACAGATCAAAAGCCCACCAGGCAGTGAATAATGAGGGATGTTTTCTCCAAACTCCACCTAGAAGCCGAGGCAGGGCTGAGCTGTGTCCTGCCCTGGCACTGCGCAGGCTCTTGCTATTTGATTTGGTTCTAATGACATTGCTGTCTCTTGAAACTGCAACTTAAAACAAACTGGCCCATGTATGTATGAGATCAGAGGCAAAGTCCTTCAGCAAATACTGTAATCAGAGCAATCACACTACAACTGAGTGCTGGGGATAAGGAATTTCACACTTGGACACAAATTGTGTCTCGGGCCTTTTTGGGGCCTCTGAAACAACCTAAGAATGGCTGTCTTTCTCAGAGTATGCTTTTCAGGGCACAGGTGCACCTGATGTAAATTTTATTCCTCCCCTATCTCCCTAGACCCATAGCCACCTCTCACCCTACTCAGGTCTTCTATCCCTCTGAGAATTGCAGATACTCAGATGTGGTCTACTACTTGGAAGGAGTCATAGATCCAAGTGGTAGTGGTTCATCTACACACTAAAATAAGCATGTGTCAGGGATGGCTATTAGTCAGGCCATCAGGATAAATGCAACAGTGTGAAAACATGGGCTCTATCTGAAAAAGACCAGTCTCAGCATGACTTCCCAGAGTTGAAGTCTGGTTAATTGGAGGTGAAAGCTGTGCCAGTTACCAATGTCAATATTTATTGAGCACTGACAAAGTTCCAGGCATTGTCTTTGGACTTCTCTATGAAATATACAATTGTGTGGATTATTCTCAACCTGAGAGCCCTAGAGAAAGAGAACAGCCTTCTCAGGGTACAGAGTAGAGTGCAGAGGCTGGGGATGGTTCCATGACATATTACAGGATGGTTAGCCATGCATGCAGCCTAGGATTCTGATTAGGTCTGTGTGTTCCAGTGCTCATACTGGGGACCAGGCAGCTTCAGGCAGAAGGCAGAAGGGGCTATTGGTAAATGGGAGTCAGTGGACTCCAGGGGTTCTCTCTAGACTATGATTCAAACTTGGTCTGTTCTTTCTAAATCTGTGGATGGTTACTGCCCATTGTGAGGCATTACAAAGCTGGAAACTTAACCCAGTAACTTAATCTGACTGTGATACTTAGAGATGGAGCCTTTGGGATAGTTAGGAGAATGACACCTGGGAAGAGCCTCATCATTGAACTTTAATGGCTTTGTTTTATGTCAACTTGATACAAGCTAGAGTCACCTGAAAGGCAGTAACCTTGACTGAGAAAAATGTCCCCATAAAATCTGACTGTAGGGCATTTTCTTAATTAGCAATTAATGGGGGAGGGCCCAGGGAATTGTGAGTGGACCCATCCTTGGACTGGACGAGCAAGCCAGAAAACCACATTCCACCATGGCCTCTGCACCAGTTCTGATTGCAGGTTCCTGTCCCGTTTGAGTTTCTACCTCAACTTCCTTGAATGTGGAAGTGTAATCCAAATAAATCCTTTCCTCTACAACTTGCTTAGGGTCATGGTGTTTCATCCCAGCAATAGTAACTCTGCAATAGTAAAAGAACACTTACCTTCTCCTACAATATGATGAAGACCATGTGCCCACATGGAGTCACCTGCCCTCCAGCTGAGATATAAAACAAACTTATTTTTAAATAAGTCACCCAGTTTGTGGCATTGTGTTATGAACAAGCAAAAACAGATCACACAGTGTGATGACCGACACGTTGGTGTCTCCAGGAATAAATGAACTTTGACTTTAGTGCTGAAGATCCAGCCTTAGGCTCTGAAGGGTTCTCATGGCCATGGTGAGTACACCAGTGTCTGAGAGCAGCCTGGGAAACTTTAGTGAGACACCTCCCCCGCCTAAGCAGAAAGCGATGGCTAAATTCACTGGCATACCAAATGTGCTAACTAATGAAGAGCAATACTCTCAATCCGGATGCAGAGGCAAATGGATCTCTGAGTTTGAGGTCTATACCATGAGTTCCAAGCTAGCTAGGGCTACGGAGTGAGAGCATGGATCACTCTTATCACCAATGAGTACAAATTTATTTTTTTCTCTTATAGTTCTTTCATTTTCAACAGATTGTGTTGTTTTCCTTTGCCATGATGAGAACAGAACTAATAAACAAGTCTTTCAACACAGAATCCATGGAAGCAAGAGCTTAGAGACAAGAATAACATCTCAAAGTCCTGTTTCTGGGCCAGGAACCCAACACTGTCTAAGCAGCTGCAGAACCTCCCACAGAACCCTTCAGTCCCCTTCCTCCCTGTCTGTGTCCCAGCCTCCTCTAAGCAATGCCCTGTGACTTCTAGCTACTTTCTGTGAATCATCTTAGTGCACGAAGTCCACTTGACCTTGTAATAAAAGTCTGAAGCCAGATATTGGGGCAAATGCTAAAAGATCAGAGAGACAGAGGGACAAGCCACAGCCACTTCTCACCTAGCCAATTCCTCAGGCCAAAAAGGGTAGATCCTGTCTCCAAGAATCCTCAGACTGAATCGGGGAAGTGAACTGTAAGAGGAAACAAAAGGAGGGAAACTCTGTCTCCTCCCACCTTATATTCCTTTCTCTGCCCAGCCATATTACTTCCTGTCTCAAACTTCCTAGAGCAGGGATTAAAGGCCTGTGTGCTTCCCAAATCCTGGGAGTAGAGGCGTGGGATCCCAAGTGCTGGGATTAAAGGTGTGTGCCACCACTGCCTGGCTCAGTTTATCTTCTGGACTAGATCAATCTCATGTAGCCCAGTGTAGCCTTGAACTCAAGGAGATCCAAAGGGATCTCTGCCTCTGCCTCCCCAGTGCTAGGATTGAGACGTATGCCACCACTCCCTGACCTCCATGGCTAACTCGGTGGCTTGCTCTGTCCTCTGATCTCCACACAAGCTTTATTTCTTTAGAGCCTACACAATATATCATTACACCACCTTTTTTACATCCAGCTTTAGGATAGCTGTCATTCTGGGTGGCCTCTGAGCTTAGGTCATGAAGAACAAATTACTTACCCAGGACCACCCAGGCAGGGAGCAACATAGCTGGAATTCTCAGCTCATGTCCAAAGTTCATCTTACCGGTCAGCTCCAAGACACAGGGATATAGAGATTACAGGGATATGGTCTGGGCCTGGTGAGGTGGGTTCTGGGTGTTACCAGATGCAAGTGTGTTTGTGGGCATATACATATGATGGTGTTTTAGAGAGGAGAGAAAATATAGCATAAGATGTTATTCATAATTTAGGGATAGATACCAACACATTTCAGATTTTTTTCCCAAAGGATTATAAAAATTGAATTTAAAGTTCGTTTTTTTTTTTTCTTAAAGAAAAAAAAATAAAAGTAAGGTGGGAAAGGCTGACCCTGGAGTGCTATGGGATGGAGGCAGGCCTGTGTAGATTCTAGACTCCTGCTCTAGTTCTCAAAATCCTGAAAGTTCAAAGTCAGGTGGAGCCTCAGGGGTGATATTGAATCTTTGGCTCTATGTGGAAATTCCTGCCACACCCAGAAGGCGGTTTATTTCAGTGTCTCCAGCCTTGTCTCAGGGTGCTGTCAACAGTTTCTCCCGTAGCCGTCTGCCCCAGTGGTCGTAGGTCCGTCCTCTACATAGGGGAGTATGTCTGTCCTTTCTCCCAGAAATCTTTCTGTAGCCACAAGAATATCTGCAGCTGCTGCTGAGAGAACACGAAACTCAACAGCCAGGAACTGTCTCCTACCCCGACTCCTCTCCAGCTCTGCTCAGACCCACTGCCAGCAACATGACTGCTACAGAGCCACATTTTGGTGGATTCTGTAAATGTCCAAATGAAAAAGATAGTATCTCTTCCCAGACATCCCAGAGAATCTCAACTTAGTTTTCACTCAATGAAAATAGATTGCATCACTGTACAGCTGGACTCAGTCATGGAGAAAGACAGTGGAGCTCCTGAATAGGCTCAGATGGACTTGGCTTTTACCCCTGAGCTAGAGATGGGGTCATCTCTCATGAAGATGAATCAGACTAGGGTCCTTTTCAACAAAGAATAAGAAGAAATTGATACCGTGTGAGTACCGGTGGGACAGCATCCACCATGTCTCCGTTTGTAGAATGGAAGTTATCTCCTCAGACTGATGGTGGTTGCTGTTTCCCATGATCCATTCTATCTTCTGTGGCCACAGCACCTGCTCTGACTCAGAGGAATCATCAAGGCTGTCCTCTGCAGGCTGGATGAGCAGTGTCTCCAGTGAGTCTATACACTGCCTGTATCCTTTGTGTTTTTGTGTGTGTGTGTGTGTGTGTGTGTGTGTGTGTGTGTGTGTGTGTGCATGTGATGCAGAATCCAGAAAAGTATGTCATATTCCCTGGAGCTAGAATTATCAGAGGTTGTGATATGCCTGACATAGATGCTGTGAACTAAATTCAGGCCCTCTAAAAGAGCTCCTAAGCAGAGAGTCATCTCCAGCCCTACCTACCCCTCAGGCATTTTTCTGGATAAAGTACAGGCAGGTCTTATTTTCTCATCTATCTTGGGATGTTATGATAATGTTCTTTTGACATTGCATCATGGTTTTCAAAGGTTACATACAAATAGTCACTAAGTACTGTATCTTTTTATTTGGTCTCCCAGACTCTAGTATCAATCTCTTACTCACAACTCCTACCCCTACCACTTTTATAAAATCCTGCTGCCCAAGTGTCTTTTAATAAGATGCAAATCCAATCATGGCTTGCTCCCACTTAGTCTTGACTTTCTCCTCATGCTTCCTCTGGGTACAGTCATAAGGATGCCAGCTTTCTTAGCATCTGAGGTCTGTCCCAGCCCATGACCCTTCCTTCCCACCGACAGCCTCTGCATCTCATGTGCCTCTGTTTTCATATTGCCTGGAAACCACCTCCCATCTGTGGGATGGTTTTGAGGAAACACACCTGTGCCCGAATGTGGGGACAAGGTGCCATAAACTTTTGTGTATGTTTTTTAATGTTATTGGGGATTTTTTTTTTTGAGCCTCTCACTGGCCTGAAGTTTGCCAGGTAGGCTAAGCTGGCTTTCCATAAAGTCCCAGTGACCCCAGCCTCAGGCTTCCTAGCACAGGGATTATATACACCCACCAGTTCCCTGGCTTGTTTTGTTTTGTTTTACATGGGTTCTGGGGATCAAACTCATGTGCCTTTGCCTGTGTCTATCATCAAACAGCAAGCACTTGGCTGACAAAAGTATCTCCTAGTCCCCATGATCTTTTTTTTCCTTCAAAACTTTTTTGCTGTTGTTCTGCAAAACTTAGCTGCTGCCACCGGCTCCCTCATGGAAGTCTTCTGTGGAACGTGTCCACCCTTGCCCTGTACTGCCAGAGGCAGCCTTTCCCTCTGGAGCACACCTCCTTTTCCTCTCAGCATTGACTTCTTTACCTGTGTCTCTGTCGCTCAACTGCATCAAGGTCACCTCTAACCCAGTTCTTGGCCGGTGGAGATACACAAAGTATTGTTGCAGATTTCACAGAGATGACAGAGTGTGGGGACAAGCATCCTGCTCAGGGTAGAGGGTGATGTGACATCACCAAGTCCATGGTCATCTGGAACTGTGCCTGGTAGAAAACTGCTGCTTCAGAATGCATCCATTTTCTTCTATCTCCTGGCACATGTGAACCAAGAGAGGATAAGTAACTATAACTAGTTGTCTTTTTAATATTTATTTTTATTTTTATGTGAATTGGTGTTTTTCCTGCATGTATAATTGTGTAAAGGTGTCAGATCTTGGAATTACAGACAGTTGTTAGCTACCATGTGGACGCTGGGAATGGAACTCAGGTCCTCCAGAAGAACAGTCAGTGCTCTTAACCGCTGAGCCATCTCTCCAGCCCCAACTAGTTGTTTTAGTTAGGGTTTTAATTGATGTGATGAAGCGCCATGACCAAAAGCAAGCTGGGGAGAAAAGGGTCTATTGGCATACACTTCTACATCATAGTCCTTCACTGAAGGAAGCCAGGAAAGGCATTCAAACAGGGCAGGAACCTGGAGGCTGGAGCTGATGCAGAGGCCATGGAGAGGTTGCTCATCATGAATTGCTCAGCCTGTTTTCCTAATGGAACTCAGGACCACCAGAGCTCACAACAGGATGGCCCCTTCCCTATCAATCTCTAGTTAAGAAAATACCCTGGGGAGAGAGAGATGGCTCAGAGGTTAAAAGCATTGGCTGCCTTTCCAGAGGTCTTGAGGTCAGTTCCCAGCAACCACATAATGGCTCACAACCATCTATAATGAGATCTGGTGCTCTCTTCTGGCATGTAAACATACATGCAGGCAGAACCTTGTATATATAATAAATAAATCTTTTAAAAAAAGAAAGAAAGAGAAAATGCCCTGAAACAGTTGGATCTTATGGAGACATTTCCCCAATTGAGATTCTCTCCTTTCAGATGGCTATAGCTTGTGTCAAGTTGACAGAGAACTACCCAGGATGCACTGTTTTATAAAATGAACTAACAAGATGGCTCAGCAAGGTGCTGCTGGCTTACGGCCACACCTACTATCTGAGTCTGCTCCCTGGGACTCACATGGTAGGAGGAAAGAACCAACTCCCCAAGCTGTCTATTGACCTCTATGCGCATGTGTGCGCACACACATACACACACACACACACACACACACACACACACACACGCATGCACCCACGCACACGCGCACATACACATACACGCATACACACACCATAAAAATAAGTGTAAAATAAAAACATTTTAATGATCTTTTTTCTAATTATTCCAGTGAAAACTATCATTGTCCAATGTTAACAACAAAATAACAGTAATTTCAAGGAAGAGACTAAAAGTCACTGTGAATAAACCTCCCAAGGTGGCCAATGGCTCTGCAGACCTCATTCCCATGGGTATATTACATTTATCTTGGGGCTGTGACATGATTCAGTCTTTCCACAACCACAGGGTACCAGCTTCCCCAAATCAGGATGGAACTGCCTTCTGTAGGGTAGGGCTGGAGAATCTATGAGGATCTTGGCCCAGGCCAAACCCATGACTGGCCATGGTCCCAACTTGAAGTTATCTCCAAGTAGATACAAAGAGGTCATTTTGCTCTTCCTTCATATACAGAATGCGCTCTGAACGGAGGGTTTTTTTCTTGTTTTATGAAATTCGACTCAGTAGGAAAAGACCATCTGAGGTTTTCCAAGAAATTCAGGCTTACGAACAGCATAGATGAAGGCTTTATTTCCATCCAGAATAACCATGAATTATGAAAGCCATTGTCTGGAAGCTGAGGAACAGCAGGCCTTTGTGGGAGAAGGAAAGTCATGGGTGAGATCTAAATGCTAACAGGGCCTCTGCATTCCAGGAAGGGCTCAATGGGGCCTCTCTCACTTCCTGCTTATGGAGGGGAGGGCTCTGTACTCCAAATCTGGGGCTGGGGCCAGGGATGAATCTTACAGAACCAATCATCAGGCATTTCATCGTGCTGAATTCTTTTAATTTTGTATGTGTTAGTGCTGCCTGTGTATGAACACGCACGTGTGAGAGGCATCTGGTCACACTGGATCTATAGTCAGGAAGCAGAGAGACCGATGATGGTTTTCCTTTTTATATAGTGCAGGACCCCAGCTTGAGGAATGGGGCCACCTGTGTATAGAATGACTCTTCCCGGCTCAACTAACCTGATCTCCCAGGGGATTCTAGGTGCTGTCATGTTGATGACATCAGTTACCTCAATTATCAAACAGAACAAACTTCAATTCAAGCTAACAAGGGTACTGTGATCTGGCTGGTGGTGGCTGGCTTGGAGAGGAGCCAAAATGAGTTCTTGGGTAAGTTTCATTGTCTTCAGGATATACCGCTACCCAGGCCACAGCCCTTGGCTCTACCAGCCTCCTGTCATGCCTGCTTTCTTCTCATGAGCATCTAGAAGAATGTTCTCAGCCCCCCTGTGACCTTAGTGGCTGGAAATAGTATAAAAATCTAGCCCAGATTGTCATTTTCTTGTCAGTGATTCAATTGGCTTGGCCTGGCTCATGGGAATACCTTTCTTTTTAATCATGTTTTTCTTCAAAAATCTCTCTGGCTAAAAGCAAGGATCACTGTTCACGTATCTGTGACTCAAATCATCTCATATTTACTCTGGCCTCTTCCTAATTTAATAAACTAACCATTTCATGAAAATATGTCTTTTCAACAAAATGCCAGGGATTTATAAATAAAAGGTTAACACGGGCATGTGTGGAGCCCCCATGGATTTCTGGGTTTGTGTCTACCAGTCATCCTGTGAAAGATCCATCAGGCCGACAGCCACACCAGGCTGTGGGCAAGGAGGATTGAGAAGTCCTAAGGCTGGAAGTCCGTGTCTTGTGTTGTGGCTTTCACCCGATCATGACCTTCAGATGGACAGGGCTGCAGGCTCCTGAGGGCTGAACAGGAAGGCCCCAGTCAGTATCTGCTGGACCTCTGTGGTGCCTTCTTTTCTGATTGTAGGAATCCTGGTCCAGGTAACACAGGCTCTGGGAGGTTAATCTGAGGACAAGAGCCTGTGACACCAGGGTGCATGGGGCGCAGGGCTGCATGCTGAGAAGGCTAAACTGATTCTTCCCTTTGCTGTCCGTGGTTCACATGCTGTGACAGTTCTCTGTCCTTCTTCTCTCCTCACACTGGGAAAGGACTAGTAGCCTGGCTGGGGCAGAGAACCTCTCATCAGGTAGGGTAACAAGAGGAAACACACACACAGGCCCTGTGGTGGGTTGAATGGAAATGGCCCCCATAGGCCCATAGAGATTGGCACTATTCTATTACTCTGTTAGGTGATATGGCCTTCTTGTTGTGGGTGTGGCCTTATTGTAGAAAATGTGTCACTAGGGTGGGCTTTGAGGTTTTAGATGCTTAAGACAAATCACTCTCTTCCTACTGTCTGCCAAGACAGATGTAGAACTCTCAACTATCTATCCAGCACCGGGTGGGACCATGCTTCCTGCCATAATGACAATGAACCAAACCTCTGAGCCGCAAGCCAGCCCCAGTTAAATGTTTTCCTTTATAGGAGTTGCCAGCACTGGAGAGATGGCTCAGCAGTTAAGAGCACAGACTGTTCTTCCAGAGGACCTGAGTTTGATTCCCAGAATCCCCATGGCAGCTAACAACTGTCTATGATTCTGAGATCTGATGCCCTTATGCAGTTATGCATACAGGTAAAACACCAATTCACATTAAATAAATATTTTCTTTAAAAAAAAAAAAACAACAAAGAGTTGCCATGGGTCATTGTGTCCCCTAACTAAGACATACCCCCTAGCTGTCCTCATGTCTCCATTGGCTAGAGCAGGTCCACACTCCTGCTGCAGACAGTGTGAGTTAGTCTGCAGAGATCCACAGCAAGGGAAAAGAGGTTGTTAGGGACCTTTGCTCCTTGTGTTGAGGTAGGTCACAGCAGAGAGGAGGCTTACTTCCAGGCCAAAGGAAAGGCTTAACTAAGGATCTTGGGCACTCCCCTGCCTCTGAAGCCCAGGTTTCCCTCCCTGTCCAGCAATGTGAGATGTCTCTCTGTATGCTGCGAATATCATTCATTAATAAAGGGAATGGTTGGGCCTATGACAGGCATCTTAGAAGGAGGTGGGAAACCTGAGCCTAGAAAAAGAAGAGCAGAATCAGATGGTGATGTGATCCAACCACCCAAGATGCAAGATGTAAAGAAATAGGTAAGCCACAGGCCACATGGCAAGACAGATTAATGGAAATGGGTTGAATTAAGATGCATGAGCTAGCTAGCATTATGCCTGAAGCAAAGGCCAAGCAGGATATAATTAATATAAGCTTTTGTGTGTTTCTGTGGGACTGCGGTCATGGGCAGAACAGGCCAGAAACCTCTTATTACGGTCCAGACCTCCAGGCTTTCCTCCCTGTCAGGACCCACAGGCCTTCCTTCCTCTTGCTGTTCCCTTCGGCTTTGGATTGAATGCAGGTGAGCTGGTGTTGGGGCTGCCCTTTGGGCTCTAAGGCCTCTCCACTCTGAACTCCCTATTTGTACCCCTTCCAATAAAGAATAATCACCTCTCCAATCCCATTCCCTAACCTCACAAAGCAGCCTGTGAAAACATTTTGCCAATTCTTCAGAAGTTAAAATTATCAAGGAACCCCACTCTTAAGCACGGACCCAAGAAACATGGGGGAAAAAAATCTAACTTTACACAAGTTCTCACAACATAAACAATATTCACAATAGTAATGCGGTATATGAAACCTGAACGGCCATTGGGAGAAGACAGGTAATCACAATAAAGTGATTCTCTCATACAAGAGAATATCATCCATCCATGAAAAGAAATAGCATGCCGACACAGGCTTCTATATGAATGAACCTTGAAAAGCAGTAAACAAGCTAAGAGAAGGGCCAGACACAAAAGACCACATTTTATATGATTTAACTTACAAATCCATACAAGCAGAAAACAGACTAACATTTCCAGGGTCTGGATAGTAGGAATTAAAGGGAGAACTAGATGGATAGATATTGGTGGCGGCTGCCAAAGACCATGCAGACTTCATGGAACCACACACTTTCTAACGGTGAGTTCTTATATACATGCATTCGTATACAGTATGTCAGGGCTGAGAAGATGACTCAAAGGATAAAACACTCACACGTAACTCCCAGAACCCATGTTTAAAACAAAAAGCCAAGTGTAAGTGGTACATACTTTATTATCCCAGTTTTGGGGAATCCAAGACAGGCAGATCCTTGGGGCTCAGTGGGAAGTCTTTCTAGCCTGTTTGGTAAGCTTCAAGTTAATGAGAGACCCTGTCTGAAAGCAACAAGGTGGATGGTGCCTGAGGATCACCAAGGTTGGCCACTGGCCTCCACATGCATGTAAATGCGTTTTCACCAGCACACACCTAATGTGTGAAAGCATGTCTCAATTTTTGCTGGAACCCTCTATATCTCTAAACCCAGAACATCCCTGCTTGCCCAGGAAGGTTTACCCCATTTACCTCAGCCACAGCTCCAAGCCTCTAATTTCCTGACTCACCCTGCTTTGTGCTGTCCTCAGCTGTTTCAGGCCACTCTGTCCCTCTGTCCTGACCTACAGAGCTGGCCTCTGTTCATCCCCCATATCCTCACCACATAGTGTAGGCTATAAGGGGAAAAGTGTGTGTGGGGAAAAGGAAGTGACACACAGACAGCCTGGATGCTAGACCCTAAGGAACCACTCTGTAATCAAACAAGCCTAAGGCACCCCCTGGATACCTTCTATAAATGCATACCCTTTGCTCCCTGCTCACCTGAGGAAAGATTGTGTGGGGGTGGGAATGGGGTTGTATCTGGTCTCTAGCATAAATCCCTCTAGACTGTCCTTACCAGGCTAGAGCCTGGGCTACCAAAGTATCCCGAGCTTGCCCTTAGGAGCCTCATCTTCTTGCCTGGCCATGAGTCTCACTTGGGATGATGTTGTCATGAGGATCTGTCTGTCTGTCCTGACCAGCACTGCCACCTATAGCCCAGATAGGTACATGACACTGCTATGCAATCAAATGCCTATCTGAGAGGATCTGAGCTCCACATAGCTGGGAAGCATGCTAATTAGGTTTAGGCAATTGAGCTCAATGAATTAAAGCAAAGCAGCTATTGATTCAGTTATCAGCTCCCCTTGAGACACATGGTACTCAAGCCCGATGCAGAGAAACAAACCAGGGCCTGCAGAAGCCTTGATCTGCACAGAAACTCACTTCTTTAGGAAAATGTAGGTTGGAGATGACATTCTCACAAGTACAGGCCCTGGCTTCCTGTGTGTAAAATTCTTTTTACTTTCTCCCAGAGTGCCAATCCTTCTAGAGAAACCCATAGTGCCCCCCAAGATCTCTCCAGCCATTCCTCTGCCTTGGGGTAAGGCATTCTCAAGTATGCATGCCCTTGGGAGGTTTCTGAAAAAGGTGAGTAAAATGGAGATCAAGCAAGGCTAGTCCTTAAGACAAATGAAGGCAGCACTGTTCCAGGCTTAGAACAACCCAAAGACCTTGAGATCTTCCCCTTCCACAGTTCAGAGACATCACCAATTCTTCCTCCATTCAGGATGTGGGTGGGCTGCCCCACTGACCTTAACCAGCTCTAAGAACAGACCCAGCTCCAGAGAAAGTAAGATAAGGAAGCAAGCTGGACCCTGGCACCTTAAGTACTCTCTGGAGAGGCACACCAGGCAAGCGTCAGGGAGGGCAGGACTCAAGTCCTAACGACAGGTACTAGAACCAGAAGCCAGCGAGGCCACTCCACTGGGAGCCAAAATGGGAACCGATGGAGGAAGAGAGCCACAGAGATACTTTAAGCTGTGTAAGAGGCCAGGCATAGCCTGGGTCTGAATCACTTCCCTGGCTTGGACAGAGGGCCCCAGGGAGGATGTTTTAAGAAAGAATAATTCTGAAAGGATAGGGCAGCAAGTGCAGAACCCTACATGGTTCTCCCATCCTGCCTGCATGTCTCCACATAGTAAGTTCTCTCTCACCAAAAGCAATGGACTTGTCAATTCTCCAGGGCCCAGATATCAGGTCTTGGGGGAGCTGCCTCAGAGAAAAAGATAAAAGTTCCCCAGAGGCACTCAGAGCTTAGAAGCTAGGGAGAGAGTAGCCATCCCATTCACAGTGATGCCAAGTCCAAGTCAGGCAGCCTGCCTGCCACAGGGCCACATCGGCCCAGGCAACAGTTCCATCCCCCATCGATTTCCTATTTTCCTCCTTTGCATGTGAGTTTCATTCAGTGACATCAGCAATGGACAATGTGAGTAAGGGCGGAGTATCAATGAGACGCTGGTGTCAGTGCTTTGGACAAACAAATAGATACTAGATTGTCCCCTGGGTTGAGCCAGGAGTCATGATCAGGATGGCCATGGTTCTATCTTGAGACAAGCCAGTTGGGAAGTTTTTGGGACATCCAAATGAAGGTGTGCAGACAAAGCTCACCTGGGCCCACCCAACAGTGTGAGAGGAGACAAGAAGTTGAAGCCAACAGTTGAAAAACTGACCTGGGGATTTCACACAGGATAGAGAGGAAGGCTCAGAACCAGGCCCAGGCACCTCTCATTCAAGTGGCAGAAAAACAACTCACTTGCTTCGAGGGCCAGCAGACCAGCAACCACAGAGTTACAGACCAGGCTCTGGTACAACATTCTGGCTACATGGAGATATTTAGGGAGGCATTAGCTACAACCTTTAGCAGCTGTTGGAACTGAAGCCCTAAGAGGGACGATCACACACACACACACACACACACACACACAGTCAGAACACTGAGGCCTGAAGCTGTCAGGTTGCAAAGCCTCCAAATGTTGTCACCTGGGCTATAGCAAAGCCTTCAGAGACAGGACCTGGGTCCTAGCTAGACTAGAGGAATGAGTGGACCAAGAGATGCCACCTGAGGGCCAAGTGGCTTCCTTTGGCTCCCTACATCCCAGAATCTCCTTTTGTTTTGCAGGGAAACCAACCCCTAATGTTGCATAAACTCTAGTTATCATATAATGAAAACCCAGAGCCAGATATAGGGGAAAGCTGGAATATCAGAAAGAGGAAACAGACCATAGTCAATTCTCACCCAGCCAACTTCTCAGGCTTAACAGGGTAAATGTTGTCTTCAAGGGTCCTCAGCCTGACTGGGTGCTTCTACAGAATGCATGAATTTCTGCTTTCTCCTGACTTATATATCTTCCCTGCGGCTGTTTCACTTCCCTTTCAACTATCATAATCCTAGAGTTAGGATTAAAGGTGTGAGCTACCTCCACTTGAAAGATCTATCTCCTCCTGATGGGATTAAAGTCATGAGTCACCACTTTGTTATCCTGAGTGGTAGGATTAAAGGTGTGGGTCGCAACTCTCTAACCATGGCTTGACTGTGGGTGATTCTGTTCTCTGATATTCTAGGCTGATTTTATTAAATATACAATATATCACCACACCCTAGCAACATAGGGACAGACCTGCACTGGCCCAGGTATTTCTCCACAACCCCAAGAAGCCCAGGACAAACTTCAGACCTGACATGAGACCCTTATGACAAGCAGAGGCTTCATCCAACTGGTACAAGTCAGGCCTAACACACTGGAAGCAAACACTATTTTCCCCCTAAGAACACAGAGCTTTGATCTGGGACCATCAGCAGGTGATGCCTTAGTCATGCTAGGAAACAAACTCTAAACAGTCAGCAGTTAAGAAGACCTGGCTGGCTCACACGCTGAACGAGAGGAAAGTTTTGAAAGAACTGACTAGAAGCTCTTAGTTCAGTGGTGACGATGGTGATGAGACTCATCTGCATGTTATGACTCCCCCATTCAGCTGAGTGACCTTGGTTAAATACCTTGTTCTCTCTAATCTCTTTTAATATGAATTTCTGTAGTTGGCAAGGAACATAGTGGGCTTCATCATGACACTTTATATATATTTATCATTGTACCTTTTTCACCACCCTTCCTCTTCTTCTTCTCATTGGTCCTCTCATTTCCCTGCCCTGGTGGTCTTCCTGCTCTGACATCACCAGTTTAAATCTAGATTCTACCTGTGAGACAGAAGAGGTAGCTTTTGTCCCCTCTGTTGAATATCAACAGATGTGCCATAGGTGTGTGTGTGTATATGCGTGTCCACGTGTGTGCACACCTGTGATACCTGCCTATAGCATGCAATGAAAGTCCATGAGATGCTGATCTAAGACCTAAGTCAGTGGTTATTTAAGTGTGGTACCCAAATCAGTAGCATCCTACAAACTTGGGAGATAAGAAGGTTCTTGGGCCCATCACAGAGCCAGAAGCTCTGGGTGAGGCCTTGTGATGAGTTTTCTATCCCCGTGCCAGCATCTGAGAGCCCCTGGGACGGATGAAGGCCACTCAGCTCCTCCAATCTCTTTGGCAATATGACCCAGCTACAGCATGTGTCCCAGATAAAGCTCTTCAGAGAACAGGTTTCAAGGGTTTCCATGCACACCCCTGGTCCACACCACACCACAGAATGAGGTCCTGTGACTTTCTTCTGTGGCCTCTGACCTATTCCACCCTGGAGCTTTAAGGTCCACCTTCTCTGGACCCCAGGTCTGCCAGGACCCCTCTTAGATTTGTGGTCTCTGGTTGGTAGTTCCTGGTGGCAGCTATGCCCAAGCTTTAGCAGGTGAAACTGCTGCCCTGCAGCCCCCAACTCTTTCCTTCGGGCTTAGGTTATCCCATCAAGCTGAGATGTCTATCAGGACCTCTCTAGGGCCTTTCTAGTTCCACTTCCCAGTGCTTCTCCCCACTTGCTACTCTTCTCAACTGTGATACTCCTCGGGACCCCTTGGCATTTCTTGCTCCCTCCAGCCTAAGGCCCATCCTACTGATGCACTGCAGATAGATGAGCTCCTTCTCTCCAGAAAAGAGACCCCAACAAAAACATTTACTGGACACTCTTCCATGCTGAGAATGTGCATATCCTTTACATCAGCTACTACCACAACTCACAAGCATGCAAAGAAAAGACCCCCATTTCACAGCTGAATGATTTGAGGCTGGGGAAGGGGAGGTCCCAGGATCACATGGATCAAGAGAGGGGAGCCTGGGATTTGAACTCCTGCCTGCCTGATTCCAAACTCTCTAACTTTCCTGCTGCTTCCTCTAGAGTCTCCAAAGCTAGCGGACTTGGGCACTTTGGGGCACAGAAGACAGAGACTTAAAACCCTTTCCCAACCCAGCATAGAGCAAGTAGCCTGTAGCCCCGCAGCCCCAAGGCCTCCGTGTCTATGATCATGCAGGTAACTGCTAGAAGGACACACTTGGAGCTCTGCGTGAGACTGAGGGTCAGGGGGCCCTCACAGTGCCAGAAGTAAAGCCAGCCTTGAACAGACACCAGGTGCCGACTCCCTCTCAGCCTCAGGGGGTCCCCAGAGCTAAAGGTAAGTGTCGGTTTCGTCCTTAGTGGCTCCCTCTCCACCCCTCCCTCTCTTGTCTACTGCAGGACACAGGCAGGTCTCATGATGGACGTCTCGGGGTGCTGATTCTCCCTTCCCCAGACCCTGGACACTGCAGACCTTCTCCAGAGGACTGAATGCTGCCCCCCCCATTCTCTCTCCTGAGGAAGTCACTCCATCACACCCCAAATCTTCTTGTTTACAACTTATAAGAAGACTGTATGATCAAAGTTGGACAGTGTGGTCTCTTCCTAACTAGACAAATACTGTGTGTGGTGTGTATGGTGTGTGTGTGTGTGTGTGTGTGTGTGTGTGTGTGTGTGTATGTGTGTGGTATGTATGGGGTGTGTGTGTTGTGTGTGTATGTGTGTGTGTGTAGTGTGTGTATGTGTGTGTGATGTGTGTGTAGTGTGTGTAGTGTGTGGTGTGTATGGGGTGTATGTGTATGGGGTGTATGTGTATGGTGTGTATGGGATGTGTGTGGTGTGTGTCGTGTGTATGGGATG
>PVIH01007124.1:86743-103739 GCA_004025045.1 Sigmodon hispidus
GTGTGTATATGTGGTGTGTTGTGTGTGTCAAGTGTATGGGGTGTGTGTGTGTGGTATGTATGTGTGGTGTGGTGTGGTGTGGTGTGATGTGTGTGTGTATGGGGTGTGTATGGTGTGTGTGTGCTATGTGTGTGTGGTATGTATGGGGTGTGTGTGGTATGTGGTGTGGTGTGTGTGTATGGTGTGTATGGGGTGTGTGTGGTATGTGTGTGGTGTGACATGTGCATGGGGTATGTATGTGGTGTGGTGTGTGTGTGGTGTGTATGGGGTGTGTGTGGTGTGGTGTGTGTGTGTGGTGTGTGTGGTGTGTATGCGGTGTGGTGTGTGTGTAGTGTGTGGTGTGTGTGATGTGTGGTGTGTGTGGTGTGTATGGGGTGTGTGTGGTATGTGTGTGGTGTGTCATGTGCATGGGGCATGTATGTGGTGTGTGCGTGTTCGTGTGTGTGTGAACTTGCAGGAGTAGGTTCTCTTCTGCCATGTGGACACCTGGATAGGTTGCATGGGTTAGTAGCAAATGCTTTTACCCACTGAGCCTTCTTGCCAACCCTGGAGACATTTTCCAATCTCAGCAAATCCCTGCTTTTAAACTACTGTTGTGTCAAGGAGATAAAGCAAAACTTAAAAAGAAAACTCAGTTTGACTGTTTAAGCTGAGCAATGAACTCTCTAATTCTTCCAGTAGAAACCTGCCCATTCCCTGAAGTTCTCAAACCACTGATTCAAAACCACGGAGCCTTAAAATGTACAGGCAATTAAAAATACATGGGCTTTATTTTTAAAAGTGTAGGATGTTCAGGTTCTAAAAGCTGTCACATGAGCTTGAGAGAGGGTTGGTTCTACAGGGAACAGTGCTAGCTGCACAAGCCTGAACACCTGAGTGTGTGCACAAGCCTGAACACCTGAGTGTGTGCACAAGCCTGAACACCTGAGTGTGTGCACAAGCCTGAACACCTGAGTGTGAATCCCAGCAGCTACATACACAGCCAGCACTGTGTGTGAGGCAACAGAAGGGAGGCTGAGAATTTCTGGCCAACAGCCTCGCTCCAGTCACAGTGAGATATCCTGTCTCAAGAGACTAATATAGAGACCAATAGAGGACACTGATATCCTCTCCTGACCTCTCTGCAAGTGTGCACAGGTGTACACACACAGACACATGGGGGGGGGGCAGACAGAACAGAGACAGAGAGAGAAACAGAGCAGACAGACACAGAGAAGAACAGACAGACACACAGAGCACCCAAACTGATATGGCATAGGCTTATAATCTTAGGTAGAATTTTGAACAATATTAAAAATGTGTTTCTTTTGCCCAAATATGTGGGGGCTGGAGCAAGCATGACCATCTAAGGCTGCGGGAAAGCACCTCACAAACTGCTTAGCAGCTGCACCAGGACTAGAGTCATGCATAGATGGAGCTACTGACAACTTGGACTTGGTTCAAGTTTGCTTTTAATTTGATTTACTCCTGGTGCCTCAAAGCAGTGTTAGAAAGGGGGATAAGGAGGTAAAAGGGCCTCTCTGTGTGTGTGTGTGTGTGTGTGTGTGTGTGTGTGTGTGTGACACACCCCACCATGTTGCTCTGACTAGAGTGACAAGAGATGAAAGGCATGTTGCGGTACTGACTGGGCTTCAGACACCTTTTGTACCACCGTAGCATCATTACCACTCAGGTGTTCTTGTTGCTTGGCAATGGGCACCTACTCTCCTCACATTTTAAGCTCTACTGCGATTCTTTTCATTTTTCCCTCTCCAGGACTTTCTACAGGCAGTTCAGGTATGGCCTGCCACACTGACAAGTGACCTAAGCAATCCAAATAATAAATCATTTGAAATAACATCACCACAAATAATTATTGTCTGTTTCTTTGTCTAATCTCCATTCTTCTAAGTATTAGGAGTCTTGGGATGGACAGAGTCCCAAGACAGATGCATGCTTCTCCTTCTCCTTCCTCCCCATTGGGTCCCTCCGTACTGGATTCCAAGGAACTCCACACCTCCTTACCAGAATGGACAGGGACACCTCCACAGGATAGGTCGCCCAGAGGATCCAGGCACATGCTGGACAACTGCCTCTGGGGTAGATACCTTCTGCCTGGGGTTTTCACATATTCACACCTCAGCCACTTTCAAGCTCATCAAAGGAGGAGCTAGGAAGAGATGCACTGTCTGATTAACCCTCCACTGTTAGCTACAACTGACATAATTAACTGTAAGTGCATGGATAATAAAATACACTCAATTCATCAGTGACAAGTTTTTGTTACCAGCTTCAGTTTTAATAAAAATTCAATCAATTTTAATATTGTCTCATTTAATTTTTTATCATGATTATATACAACAATTGCCTCACAAAACTCCTGCAAATTAGCATCATTACTTACTTTGGATGGTTTCAGCAAATGCTAGGCATGCTTCCATGGGCAAGAAAGAGAAGAGCGTGCGGTAGCCAGACATGTTTGCATTTGCAAACAATATATACCTCAAACACCCACAGTTTGTTTATTTTCACTGATTAGTAGTAGGGTTTTGAGCTTCTCGGATGCTGGTAGTGCAGTTGACTCCCCCAGACAGACGCATCAGTGCCACAGCCTCAAGGTGGCGCTCTAACAGCAGCAGGTGAATTCAAGTCTCTGCTGAGGAGCAGGAGCTCTTGTGTTGGCCTGCCAGCTCATGAGGAGACAGGTTCTTCATCAGAAACCATGGCCGATTAAATGGCTCTGCTTGCCCCAGAGTGGCAAACAAAAACACTCTTCTAATGTCTTCATTTTGTTGTGATAAGACATCGTAACCAAAAGCAACCTAGGAAGGGTTTGCTTTATCATACACTTCCAGGTCACAATCACCTCACTGAGGAAAGTCAGGGCAGGAACCTAGAGTAGCAAGCATAGGGGGATGCTGCTTATGAGCTCTCCCACTGCCTCAAGCTCAGCTTATACAGTTCAGGCCCACCTACCTAGAAATGGTGCTGCCCACAGGGTCTGGGCCTTCCCACATTAGTCATTAATCAAGACCCGCTCTCACAGACATGACCACAGGCCAACCTGATCAAAGCAATTCCTCAATCGAGGTACCTCCTTCCCAGGTTACTCTTGGTTGTCTCAAGTTGTCAATAAAAGCTAATAGGCACACACATGGAACTATGATATGGGTCAGGTGACTCCTTTCAAATGAGCCAATCAAATGTCTTTCTCTGAGTTCTCAAGATAACTGGACAGACAGACAGACAGACAAAAATGAGTGACAGTTCTTGTTTCAGAAATGTCCATTACTCAGGGGGACACAGTTTCCAAGCCAGCAGAGGCTTCCTCAGCTGAAGTTTCCCTTTGTAGCAACACTATCCCCACAGCAGTTACAGTGGCCATTTGCCCATTCCTGGGATATAACGTAGAATGAAGTGCGTCTGTGTACTCAAATCAAGCATAAGATTCTATGCAGAGAGAAAGAGACAGGCTTCTCTGAGGAATAAGCACAGACAGAGCCTTGAAGGACAGACAGACTTTCTCTGAAGGGGGCAGTGAAGGCAGGGTACCTCAAGACCATGGTCTCCTCCCTCAGAGAATTATATTCTTGTCCCACCGGCTTCAGGGATGCCAGCGTAAATCATTCTGCACAGGGAAATCTGAGAAGGGATGCCCAGTGTCTGCCACCTTTTGCTCTTTGTTAGGGGACAAAGAAAGTGCTGGGTGAGGGTGGCTCTGTCCTACAGGGAAGGTGGCCTGGAGCAGAATGGCACTTTCCCACAGTGCAGATGGTTTGTTCCCAAAGCTTCTAGTCTATCCTGGCCCAACAGGGATGGCAAAGTTCAACAGGGAGACACTTCAGGGCATGCTGGGGGAAAGGACAGCATAGACAGAAAGTAGGATGGGGTCTGTGTGGCCAGGGAGAAAGATATGGAGGAGAATGAGGCCAGGAACACAGGGCAATGACCTGCTCTGAACGGCTTGAACACTTCATCTACTCAGGGAACTACAACAGTCCACTTGTTCCCCCAAACACAAACAGTGACAGCTTGCTCTCAAGAACTTAGATGACCTGAGACCAGGCAGCTTCCCAGGCTGACTACTGATTAGAGATCACTAATTTTCCAGGGTACACTGTTTAGCATTGATTCACTCTCTACAGGGACTGAGGTCATCCACAGTGACCATCTATCATGGGCAAACTATGAACAGTGGTAATTCCTGTGGCCTTCTCCACTCTCCACCATGTTGGAACTAGATTGCAGGGTTCCTTCCAAGAAGCAGGCTGTCTCCCAATCTTCCTGAAGACACAAGATTGGCCTCTGTGATGGTTTTAATTGATACCTTAATAGAAACCTAGCATCCTGGTAAGAGAGATTCAGTGACAAATTGTTTACCTTGGGTTGGCCTATAGGGGGATTATCTTAATTACATTAATTAATTGATATGAGAAGACACAGTCCATTGTTGGCAGCACCATTGACTCAGTCCTGGGTTGGGGAGGGGGTTGTCCTACTCGGAATGAGAATGGAGAAACTGAGTGAGCACAAGCAAGCAGGCAGGCCAAGCCTGCATTTGTTTCTCTGTCACCCAATAACAAAAGAACACTAACTGGAACCTTGCACATTTGCATTTGTTTCTCTACATCACTGAGGATGTGACATCTGTCTACCCTATGGTGATGGACAGTAACCTGGAGCTGTGAGCTGAAATTAAACCCCACTCTCCCCTAAATTGCTTTCATCGTTGCATTTCACCACAGCAATGGGAAAGAAACTAGAGCAGCCTCCATGCAAAAAGTATATCCTCACCCCTGGGCCAGACCCCCAACCTTCCTACAGACACAAGATGGAGAGCCTCCCTTCAGGAGATGCATCCCCACCCCAGAGTCTCACGCCTAACTTTTGGTTGTAAATGCACATGTATACACACACACACACACACACACACACACACACACACACACACACACAAAATTGGCCTCCTGGAAAAACCTATGCATTCCTTTTCCAAATAATTTGGTCCCAGTGCATAATTACATGGGGTCACCAAAGAAACTCATTTGTCGATAAAATACTTAAAAAAAAAAAAAGTGCTGAGTTCTTCATTAACATGTTACATAATGAAAATCTACTTGAAGTGTGTAACACCCATAACTTTGAAATATCTATTGATTTTTTTTTTTTAGTATTTTGAAATATCTATTGAAAAAAAAGAGGAAGAGGAGGAAGAGTGGTATAAAAAGCACCACTGTGACATCTGTGATGTCCCTTGAGTGGCAGGTCACAAGCATTGCTGACTTGTTGGATTCCTGGCCTTCATTGTTAGATGAAGGTCATACTAAATTTCATCCATGCATTCACAAAGATAAAAATGTCATCTTTTCCCTCTGTAAATCCCTGGGGCCAGTTCTCTCTATACCCCATCTGTGCTTCAGAAAATCCAGAGTATTATTAATGTTGCTCTGCCAGCCCTGAGTGATTCCACAGCACACATGTGCAGATCTCTCCTCGTGTTCTATGCTTTATCCTTCCCAGGGGAGAAGTGATGTCACCACCAAATGACTCCATAAAGGTTCCTCAGAGAAGTGGGGGAGGGGCAGCACCAGGTCCGAGGTGACGGGATGAGAGCCCTACCTCTGCTCACCTTCTATGATCCAGAAGTCTCGTGCTGCCTCCGAAACCCTAGGGACAGTTTAATTGTCACTAAGAGGATCAGATTTGAAGCACTGGGCCTCTCATGACTGGCATTTTCTCTGCTCACTCCTGCTTTGAATCAGTCTCCTAGCTGTTAGCTAGACCAAGAGCCCCAGGGACAGCCTCAGGCTCTGCCTCCTCACAGAGCTGTGCCTGTGTGGGGGTCGTGGGGTCCACAGAGAAAGGATTTCTCAAAACATGCAAACCACAGAGAGAAGACAGTCTCACCCTGATAGGTTAAAAATCACACAATGCATTCCAGGTGCTCCCAAGGCAGCAAAAGATTGAACCAGGAGACCAGATTCATTATACCTTCATAACCAGCAACAAGGGACCAGGATCCAGAATGAATACAAACACCTGCAAACCAGCTTAGGCAGGCAATGCATTTCAAATCTGCCAGCTGAACACCACTGTCAGGTGTTCAGCCTTGTGGAGGCTGAAGGAAGCTCAAGTTTGAGGTCAGCCTGAGCTGCAGAGTGAAACCCTGTCTCAAAAGCAAAACAAACTAAAAACAAAACCATGATGAAAAGTAACAGCCAGGCACTCCATCTCCACAAAGACAGAATGAGGGCAGAGTCCTTTGTGGACAGACTCAGTCTCAGCTGTGACTAGAAAAAATGCAGAAATAGCCAAAAATAAGGTGCCATTTTGTCCCTACTAGATAGATGGGTGTGGTGAGATACCGCATATGTAATAAAAATAGCCTGGAATATCAGAAGACAGATTCACCCACAGCAAAGCCTTGAAGTCAGGGAGTGGTGACCCACAACTTTAATCCTGTCACTTGGGAGACAAGAGATTTGTCTAGATCTCTGTGAGTTCAAGGTCTAACAGCCAGGGAGTGGTAGCATATGCCATTGCCCCAGTACTTGGAAGGCAGAGGCAGGAGGATCTCTGTGAGTTCAAGGCCAGTCTGATATACAAAGCAAGCTCCAGGACAGCTAGGACTGTTACACAGGAAACCCTATCTCGAAACAAAATAACAAACCAACAAAAAGCCTGGAGAGATGGCTCTGTTCTCTGATATTCCAGACTATTTTTATTAAATATACAATGTATCACTACAGATAGACATAAAGGAAGCAATGTGACAGACCCAATGTGGTAGGCAGCAGGGTGAACTTCATGAGTCTTGAGGCAGAACTGGGTAGAGGGGACTTGATTTGGTTGTTTGATAAAGTTGACAATCTCTAAAAAGTTGAAAATGTGTGAACTTTGACTTGCCTGGATGCCAGGCATCATGCAATAAGTCAAAAGAGAAAAAGACAAGGTGTCCCTTAAGTGGAGACTGGATAAAGAAGTTGGGCACAGTGTGCACATGGGACATCTTCTAGGAGCACAAGGAGTTATACTGCAGATGTATCAGCAATGGATAAAGTTTGGGGCTGTAATGGTGTGATTGACAGGGTTCCCAAAGGCGAGGAAAGCCAGACTGCTTAGGAAAGGCTCATGTTTACACCATCAACTATTTGTTTAAAAAACAAGGGGATAAAGAGTACTTTATCGGTGATGGTGGCCACCTGATGGGGGAAGAGAGGGGTAATCAGATTTCAGACACAGATTCACAGGTATTAATAATATCCCTCTTCTTATTGGGTCCTTATTTCATACAGAGTAACCGAATACTAGGCACAGTGCCAAACCACCTGTATAGTCCTAGAGGTCACAGGATCATCCTCCTGGGGCTGGTCCAACTGGAAGCAGCAAACACGAGATGCTCCAAGGGTGGAAGAGAGGCACTTGCCTCTGTGTGACTTTCTGTTTCAGTTTCTTCTTTGTCATTGTGATAAGACACTCACTCAGACAAAAGTCACTTAAGAAAGGGTGGGTTTGTTTTAACTCACAGTTTAAGGTACAGTTCACAGCACGGACGTCAAAGGCAAGGCTTAAAGCAGCTGGCTGTGCTGCATCTGCATTCAGGAAGAAGACAGTAAGCTATGTTTGTGCTCAGCTCACTTTCTCCAAGAAGATCCCAGCCCAGGGGACATCACTCACAGTAGGCAGGACTTCTCACATCCATTAACCTAATCAAAGTAAGCCTCTGTGGGAACACCCCAGGTCTGTCTCCTAGATCTCATCAAGCTGCTAACTGAGATTAATCATCACACTTCCCATGTAATCCACACAAGGAACATATAGAACAGGCGCTCAGCACTTCCAGTTCAGGGACATCAGATGAGGTTCCCAAAGACTTCCCAGTCACTACTGAAGGAAGGGATGTGCTAGAACTGGGTTGTCACCCACATGGCACTGTGAGGATCAGGACAAACTGGTGATGACGTAGCTTTGGGGCCAGGGCTAGAATGAGACACAGGAATTGGTAAGCAGAGGAGACTTGTTGGGGAAGGCATGACTTTGTCCCCAAGCAGCAGGCAGTGGTGTGGAGCAGGGATCTGGTCTGACTATGGGATCTGCATGAGATCACTGACTGCTGCACTTTGATGAATGAACAGGTGGGCTTGGCTGCATGTGGAGAAAGAGCCTTTGAGTGTCTAGTGCAGAAGCTGCAGCATCCTACCCCTGCTATGTGTGCTCTAATCTACCACACACTCTAATCCATTCTCCCCCACCTGCCAGGGAGAGCTTTGCAAAACAGAAACTGGAGCATGCCTTCCTGTGGATTAAAACTCTCTAATGAAGGGCTAGAGAGATGTCTCAGTTTTAAGGGAGCAAACTGCTCTTGCAGAGAACCTAGATTCAGTTTCTATCATCCATATCCATTGGCTCACAAATGCCTATAACTCAAGCTTCAGGAAATCCAATGCCTCTGTGTATACATTGGACACCTGCACTCATGTATACATACCAACACACATAATTAAAATAATAAAAATAAATCCTAAAAAAAAAATCAATGATATGTAAATAGCCTTGCTTAGCCATGAGAAAAGCTTCCTCCTGCAGTGCAGGTACCAGCAGCACAGCATGCAGAGAGTGAAAGTCCTAAATGGGATGTCTCCATCAAATCTCTTACTTTCAGAGCTCAGGGATGAGGATATGGAAAGAGTGTAAGAGCCAGTGGGGATGGAGGACTTCCACAATACGACCGATGCACAGATGAGATGAGACTATGGCAGCATACACAAGCCTGCACAGGTCTAAACCAGATGGGGTCCCAGTGCTGAGAGAGGAGGTGGACACAAGTCCTTCTCCTAATTCAAATGCTATCTCCAATTAATAACTGCTCAGAAAGGAAAAATAAGTTTTCTCCAAAGAGTCTACTGGGTTTACAAACCCTATCTAGGTAAGAGCAGGCCCAATGCGTGCCCAGCAGTAGATGGCCAACACAAAATTAACTCAGGGGTAATTTTAGAACATTCTTTTTCTCATAAAGCTTTGTCTGGGAAAGAAAAGAAAAGATATAGGACAATATGTGATACATTGTCATTTACAGTTTTAATTTTTAAGCACTTGTGCATACATAAAGAAACTCATAAAAACTTATATAAGATTTCTGTAAGAAAGACACAAGGAATTGGCTACAGTGACTGCCTCTTACAGGAATCATGCAATGGAGTGAATCACAGACTGACCAAGCATGCCCTGCCAGGCCCACTTATCTTCCTAGGCACAGAAAATCACATTCCTCAGCTTTCCTCATGGCTTAGTTGGAACCATGTAACTACTTCTACCTGTCTTTCAAGGCCAGGCCCCTTCTTCATGAGCTATTTATCTCTTGTACTCCCACAGAGCTGGAAGTGAGCCAGTCTGTGATGGCAATGTTCCATGGAAGGTGAAGGCTCTCTGATAATAGTCTGGGGTTGGGGAGTAGTAGAGAGCGAGAAGGTACCAACTGGAAAACATCTGAATTGTCCTGAGCAAGATGTGTCATATCATGGGAAGTTGGGCATGCTTGTTACTGTAGCTAGAGGGAATTTCCCTGACAGATACAAAGAGAAGATTCCTCTCTGTGTGCTCTACAGCATTTTCAATATTACAACTTATATATTCCCAAAATAAGTGAAAAAAAAAAAAGAAAAAAAAAAAAACAATTGCCCTGGGATGCTTGTCTTGGTTCTTTTCCTGTGTCTGTAATAAAATACCCACAGCAAAGACAACCCACAGGAGGAAGGAAGGGTCCATTTGGTTCACAGCTCAAGGTCCAACCATCATAGGGACTTCAAGGCAGGAAAGCAGGAAGTGGCTGGTCATCCACAGCCAAGGAGAGGGCAATGAGTGTTCCTGGTGCTTGCTTTCTCCTTTTTATACAGTCCAAGATCCACCCATGAGATGGCACCACCCACCATGGGCGGGTCTTCTCATCTCAAGGAACCTAATCAAGATAGGTATGCCCAGAGACATCTCTGCCAAGTTCACAACTGAAACTTACCATCACAATACTCAAGGCCCACATCCCACTGACTGACCTTCCAGTCTATAGGCTCACCCTTGACTTAACACAGGCTTGTCTTGCTGCTCCTGCCTGGGTGCTTGTTACACCACAGCAAGGTCTTTGACCAGTTTTAGTACCACATTGCTCTATTTCCTTGCTCCTCAGGGGGTTTGCTCCCAAACTGACATTTTTCTTCCTTATTGGCATATGGTCTTTTCCTTCCTTCTTGAGTGTAAGCCTTGACACAGAGTTGATCTCGTCAATCTCATTCACCGTGTATACTCACCACTCAAAAAAGTTTTGACTAATGAAAGAACAAAATACTGAATGAGTGGATGGATGGATTTTAACAAGTGAATTAGGAAGATCAAATCTGGCTCATGTTTGGCACCTCTGAGACAACCTTTTTCTCCTCCTTACTCTTAGGATCACCACAGGCTCAAAACTGGTTCTTGTCTGGAGCTATATCTCAGTGGGTAGAATATCTGCCTATCACGCACAAACCCTGGGGTCAAGCCCCACTACTACATAGGCTGGCTGTAGTGATGCAAGAGACTAATTCCAATACTTGAGAGATAGAAGCAAGAAGAAAAAAGTTCATGGTCATCCTGGGCTACATAATAAGTTCAAAGCCAGTCTGGTATATAATAAAAAGAAGGAAGAAAAAAAGAAAGGAGAGACAGAGGGAGGGAGGGAAAGAGGAAGGGAAGGAAGGAAAAGCAAACCAGCCTGGTTCCCATGACTCTAGTCCCAGCTTATTGGAGTAAGTAACCCAAGAAAACTGGGTCTATGAGCCCTTTAAATCTATAAATTGAGATGAGTTCTATTTAAGGGGAATCTGTGTGGGCTGACCCTGTCAGTGTAAGCAAAGCAAGTCTTGTGCTTAGAGCAGCATGCCCCAAGATGCCCACAGAGAAGACAAAGCAGGACACAGCAACATGGCACTGATGTGCAATGTCTTTCCGTACGCTGTGAATATCATTAGAAAAGAACTGTCTTAGCCTATGGCAGGCATCTTAGAAGTAGGCGAGGAAATAAGAGCATAGATAGGGGAAGGATGGTAGTGTCAAAAAGAGATGCGATCTAGCTGCCCAAGAATCAACATGTAAAAGTAACACAGGTAAGCCATGGGCCACGTGGCAAGACAGATTAATGGAAATGGGTAGAATTAAGATGCAGGAGCTAGCTAGCATATGCCTGATCCATAGGCTGAATTAATAGGCATGCAATTAATATAAGCATCTTAGTCATTTTGGGGGGCCTAAGCAGTGGTAAGCAGATCTGGACCCAGAAACCTTATATTATAGATGGTGCCCAAAGTGGAGCATATACACCCACATAAAGCCAGAGAAAGCTTTATATATAAAAAGGGTTCTAGAGTGCAGAAATGGAGCCAAAAGCAGCTTCCAGGTTGTGTCTCTGAAGTGAGTCATGATACAGAGATGGTGTGGCATATGGGTTCGAATTACAAAATGGTGGGTTTGCAGCAGGCAGCGTAAGTTGCAACAAGGCTGGTTCCTGAAGTCTCACAGAGGACTCCGTATAAGCAACAAGCTGCATATGATAAATTTAAGGTTTCTGTTTATACTGAACAAAAAGAGAACAGAGTCAAAGATGGTTTCTTGGTAGCCATATTTTTTGGGACTCCTCTGTTTGCTGGCAGCAAGCAGATATGCAGTGCCTTTAAGAACGGCTCCCTGACTCAGCTTTTTTGGCAAAAACTGTGTGGTCCTTTAAGAGGCCCTGCTTCCATACACTTAAGTGGAGTGAGCAGCAGGTGGCAGTGTGGACCCTAAGATTCCCAGAGTAGGGGTGGAAACTACTCTAGGAACTGGAAAGATAAGAGTGGTTCTGGTGCCTCTGCCATGTTGAAAAGCCGAGTAGGGCAGAGTCAGCAGTCAAAGCAGTGCTGTACAGTCTAGCGTTTTCAAAGCTCTTCTGGTTGGAAAATGATTAAGAATACTCAATAAAACAGATTCAGATGGAGAAAACCTCTAAACAGGTTATAATGTGTGTAAAATGTACATAGGCTTCAGAGAGGAAAAAAGAGGGTAGAGAAAGTCCCTTAAAAAGAGAGTAATAAAAATATAATAAGGCACATAAAGATGAAAAATATACAAAGAGTATGAATTATGGTTATTATTGTGTTTTCTTTTAATTTTTAAGTGTTAGTAAGCTAACTGCAGAAAGACATTTGATTGCAAAGGCTGCTAATTTAAATAAACATATATATTTTAAAAAGGTATCTTAACTTTAAAATTTGTGTCTAAAGATATGTTGCCTTGGAAAAAAAGGTTCTGTTTTTGGTTTCACAGAAGATGAGAACCTGTGGATTGCTTCCATGCCAATATGGTTTTATCAACCAAGAACCCCTGAAAAATATCTCTGATGAGAACAGATGGCCACATCAACTGCAAGACTGCTGACTAAGATGATCCAGCCTCAGAATCTTCGTAAGATTTCCAGCGCCTCTCAATCAGCAGGAAGTAGTAATGAAAAGCTATGCCCAAATTCCCAAAATAATGTTTATAAATGTTTGTTTTTATTATGAATAGTTAATGGTCATAGTTAATCTCTTTCTAAGGAAAAAGGGGAATATGATATAGGAATGATTAAAAAGATAGATTATTGAATCTACTTTAATAAAAAATGGCTATTAATCTCAAAATATTTTACATTGGTATGAATTTTGGTTTATTGATACCAAATTTTACAAAACTGATATAAAATTTAAGGTCAATTTCATTATACTGTATATATATATATATATTTCCACTCTTGTTTAAGATATTATGTTTATGCAACACATTTAATATTATAATGTATAATTAAGAAATGCAGATTAATAGTCATCTATGATAATCAAACTTATAGTCATGTTAGTTAGAATTTTGTAGGTATACAAAGATATATTTCAATTAGATAGGTAATCTTCAAACACTTCAAAGACCTATAGAATATGGCATTTAAGATATTTTAAGAACTTAGACTTTTCTGGACAGTGAGACAGGTTTGTTTCTGGCAGCACCAGACTATTTCAAGGAAAGGATGGGCACTAAAGAAACTCCATATGGAATTCACTTTGCTTGTGGCGATGGTTAGCCACTGGACAAGAAACTGTTCTTATATTGACTGCTTGATGGTATGCTGTATAAACTGGACATGCAGGTTCCATAGGAAAGTGACTTCTGAACATTGGTAAAACAAGACAAAATGGTCCTTTAGATTCCTGCTTTACACAGAAAACTGCCAGACATCCTTCAGGACACAAGGAAAAGTGACTGACAAACTATGTCAAAATGGGCAGAGCAGTCCTTCAAATTTCCTGCTTCACTGAAAGGTATGCCAGAGAATCTAGGCCTGTGGGCTGAAGATGGATGTCCCAATGTTACAAAGGAACTTTGGATGACTGTCCAGGCGAACAGATGTCATCTCTATCATTTCTAGAATTTGGAAGTTGCTTGCACTTCCTGTTTTCTTGGGTAATATTATACCCTCCTGTGGTCTTTGATGTAGTTGAAGATTAGATAGATATAAGTATGTTTTTTCTTAGTTATCATAAAAGGTATATTAGACATGAAACTTTAGACTCACAAGGATAAGGTAGATAGAATATTTTTTAATTTTGCTAAATACAAATAGACTAGATATTATAAATATAATTCTTGCTTGATAGCTGTTTTGATATATGCAATTTTGCTATGTTGAAATTGAAACTTTCCTTTTTGATTAGACAGAAAAGAGGGAGTTATGTGGGATGCCTTTAGGTACGCTATGAATATCACTAATAAAGGAACTATCTTGGCCTATGGCTGGCATCTTAGAAGTAGGCGAGGAAATTGGAGCATAGATAGGGGAGGGAGGGCAGAGTCAAGAGACACCATCCAGCTGCCCAAGAATCAACATGTAAAAGTAACACAGGTAAGCCATGGGCCACGTGGCAAGACAGATTAATGGAAATGGGTTGAATTAAGATGCAGGAGCTAGCTAGCAATATGCCTGAGCCATAGGCCAAACAATCCATAATTAATATAAGCATCTTAGTCATTTTGAGGGGCCTAAGTAGCGGCAGACAGGTCTAGACCCTGGAGCTGGGCCAGTTGAATTAGAAACTTCATATTACATGGCACCTCTGGGCTCTGGTCTGAAGTGTCTCCTAAACCCAGCACTCTCAGTATAGGCTTACATGCTGAGCTCACTGTCTGCAAAGGGACATAGGGAAAGGGGCTGCTTTGTCAGCTCTGTGGGCATCATGGGACATGCTGCCCTAAGCAAAAGGTCTGCTTTGCTTATACTGACTTCCAGAACCTTCCAGAAAGGTTCTGGAAGCTTTGAAAGGAGAGACTCCTCGGTCTTTGGAAGGAATGTCTTGAAAACCCTGGATACCACATCTCCTTTCTACCTTGGAGTCCCCCATTGCTGTTCCAAACTGTTGTAGTTAGAGTTACAATTGCTGTGATAAAACACTGTGACCAAAAAGTAAGTTGGAGAGGAAAGGGTTTTTTGACTTACACTTCCATATTATCATCGTTGAAGGGAGTCACGGCGGGCACTCAAAAACAAGCTGGAAACCTGGAGACAGGATCTGATGCAGAGGCCATGGAGGGGCGCTGCTTACTGGCTTGCTTCTCATGGCTTGTTCAGCCTGCTTTCTTATAGAACCCAGGACCACCTGCCCAGAGATAGGCCTTCCTATCACCCACAACTGGCCTTCCTCCATCAATTGCTAGTTAAGAAAACGGTGGTTCTACAGGCTTGCTTACAGCTCAGTCTTACAGAGGCATGTCTCAGCTGAGTCTCCTTCCTCTCTATCTTGTGTCAAGTTGGCATCTAATTAGTCAGTAAACCACTTATTCCCTCCCCATCCTGTGTCCACCTTTCCTCAGAATGCTCAAGCCAGATGGAAAATGGCAACTTCCAGAACACAGGCAGGACTCCTGCCTTGCCTGGGTACCACCAGTGCAGCTGGCAGAGGAGGCAATGTGGATATTTGTTAGGTATTTAATAAATCCTGGGATATCAGAGAGAGCACACAGTCAAATCCTAGGCAGACAGCTCAGGAAATCCCTGATCCTTGAATACAATGATGAACAGCTGAGTCAGTCACACACATCTTTAATCCCAGCACAGGGAAAGCCAGGAGTGGTGACCAACACCCTTAATCTCATAATTCCAGAGACAGAACTTCCTCTGTTTCTGTGAGTTCAAGGCTACATGCCTTTAATCCTAACCTGGATGGGATAGGGTATATAAGGGCTCTTAGAAACCCAACAAAAACAGAAGTGACTAGCAGAAGCGACTAGGAGCCAGGCTGAGGATGTTGCAAGACAGCTGGGTGAGAATTGACTGTGGTGCTTCCTCTCTCTGATATTTCAGCCTTCCCCTAATATTTGGCTCAGAATCTTCTTCTCTTACAACCCAAATTCGTGTTACTACAAGGCAGGGCCAGTCTCAGACCTTCAGCAGATGATAGCAAGGACTAATGGAGCAACCTTAGACATGGGACCAGTTCTAGCTGCCAGCAGAGCCTGGCCTGGCATCAGAGATGGAGCCACAGAGAGGTGGCTCTGTCTCATTCCCTTCCTTCATCTCAAAATTGCTGCCTGGATTCAGGCCAATGCTGCCATCTGCCTCTCCCTCAGAACCTTCTCTTCCATGGAGGTATTGACAGGTGCATGCTGCCCCCCCTCTCCCTCCGACACACACACACACACACACACACACACACACACACACACACACTCCCTGTCCTCTGAGTACTGTCATTTTCTCCCCTCCCCTCAATGGTCCAAATCCCACACTGGCTATTCAATGCAGAAGATAGGTGTCTACCTGCCCCTCCTCCAGCCCTGTGGACACTGACCAAAATTCCAGCAGAGGATTACCCTGCTCCTTGTTCATCCTCCCGCCCACATGAACTGCTAGCTCAGCTCTGCCGCAGGGCTCAGCTTCCTCCCTGTTTTCCTCCTTCTATGGCCCAGAGACAACCCCAATCCAGTGCCTACTTATGTGCTGCCCACCTGTGAGGCAGACTCCAGGAAAAACCAATCATTTGTTCTAGATAAAGGGGGTTATAGAAAAGAAATCTCCACTGTGGGCCTGTAGGTGAGGGCCAGGTCCAGGTGGGGCCTCAGAAGAAGAATACTCTGGGCCTGAGTATGAGGACAGGGTCAGGCACAGCAGCACAGGCTTGGTCTCACCCTGGGCAGTGGGCCCAGGAGAACTGAGGAGGAGCACAGGGCGCTGTGACCATTTACCTGGACATTTGCGTGCCTGACACATTTTCCTAGTTAGGACTCAGGGCTCTGGGGACCAGAATCCAAGCACGAGCTAAACCATCATTCTCAAAGAAAAATGTTCCATCTTCATTTATAATTAAATAAATGTAAATTTAAATCAGTAAGGTATTTTTTATCTGTTCTGACAGCAATCATCTGTATGTGGCCATTTGAGTCTTCTGAGGAACTGCTAATGCTGGTCCCTCCCTTCCCAGACACACACACTCTCTCCCAACATATATAGTCACATATATGCAATCATATGCATATATACACAAAGCATTTGCCATCACACTTTCTCACACATACTTATACATACATTTTTCTCTCATACACCATCCATTTAAACTGACAGGTCACAAGCACACATTTGGTCACACCAACAAGTACATATTCACACATTCTTCTGAATCCATGCACACACACACACACACACACACACACACACACACACACACACGCACGCACGCACGGTTGAACTCATTCACAGATCTGCACTCATACTCGTGTGTACAGAGGCTCATACAGATGCGCTCACAGGACTCTCCAGTCACACACAGACACACAAGCACACAGCTCTACACACTTATGTGGAAGGTTCTAGCACATTTCTGAAACCACTTAACAGTCATTGCTGGGAGCCAAGAGGGGGCAGACTTGGTGCTCACACCTCCTTTTTGTATCATCTGCCAATTTGTCCTGAATAAGCATTGCTTTTGCTTTT
>PVIH01007125.1:6676-21634 GCA_004025045.1 Sigmodon hispidus
AAAAAAAAAAAAAAAAAAAAAAAAAAAAAAAAAAAAAAAAAAAGCCTCAGCAGAATACTTGCAAACCAAATCCAAGAATACATCCAAGATCATCTATCTATGATCAAGTAGGCTTTATTCCAATAGATACAGGAAGTTCAACATACATAAAACTATAAATGTAATCTACCATACAAACCAAAAAGGCAAAAATCACATGATCACCTCAGAGGCAGAAAACACAGGTGACAAAATCCAAACTGCTTCATGATAAACATCCTAAAGAGATTAAGAATACAAGGAACATATCTAAGCATAATAAAGGCAACTTACTACAAGCCAACAGCTAACATCAGATTAAATTCCACAGAAACCAGAAACAAAGTAAGGCTGCCTAATCTCTCAATACCTCATCAATGTAGCACTTGAATTTTTAGCTAGAGAAATAAGACAACTGAAAGACATCAAGGGGACACTAACTGGAAAGGAAGAAGTCCAAGTATTGTTATTTGCAGATGCTATTATAGTATACATAAATAAGCAACCCCAAAAAAATCTACCAGGGAACTCCCACAACTAATAAACATTTGAGTGAAGTAGCTGGATACACTTAACTCACTAAAAACAGTAGCCCTTCTACATACAAATAACAAATGGATGGAGGAAAAAAAAATCAGGGCAACATCCTTCACAGTAGTCACAAATAATACATCTTGGGGGTAATTCTAACCAAGCAACTGAAAAGACTTGTATGATAAAAACTTAAAGGATATATGAACATGGAAAGCTCTCTCAGGCTCACATATTGGTAGGGTTAAGATAGTACAAAGAGGGCTGGAGAGATGGCTCAGAGGTTAGGAGCGCTGACTACTCTTCTGGAGGTCCGGAGTTCGATTCCCAGCACCCACATGGTGGCTCACAACCATCTATGATGAGATCTGGTACCCTCTTTTACACACTGCATACATAATAAATATTTTTTAAAAAATAGTAAAAAGGAACACTCTACCAAAAGCAGTCTATAGCCAATGCAATCTCCATCAAATTCCAACCCGATTCTTCACATACCTTAAAAGGACAATTTTCAGCTTTATATGAAACATATACACCAACATAAAAACCAAGGATAGCTAAAACAATCCTCAGTAATAAAAGAACTGCTAAGGGTCTTACCATCCCTGATTTCAAGTTGTACTACAGAGCTATAGTAATCAAAAACAGCATGGTTTGGGCACAAAAATAGACACATCCATTAGTGGAATCAAACTGAAGACCCAGACACAAATGCAGGCATCTATGGACACCTGGTTTTTGATAAAGGAGCCAGAAATACACAGTGGGAAAAAAAAATCATCTTTGACAAATGGTAGTCAAACTAGATGCTTATATTAAAGAATGCAAATAGAGCCATTATCTATCAACCTGCACAAAAGTCCAAGTAGATCAAAGATCTCAACATAAAACCAGACACACACTGAACCTGATAGAAGGAAAGCGGGAAATAGCCTTGAACTCATGGCAGATACAAGTAGAGAATAGCATTGAACTCAACTGGCACAGGAAACAGCTTCCTGAACAAAACATCAATAGCACAGGCACTAAGATCAACAATAACAGAGACCTCATGAAACTGAGAAGCTTCTGTAAGGTGAAGGATGAAACAGCAGCCAACAGAGTAGGAAAAGATTTTACTAACTACACATCTGATAGAGGGCTAATATAAAGGACTAAAATAAGGTATCAAGAAAACAAACCAATTAAAAAACGAGGTCAAGATCTAAACAATTCTCAAAGAGGAAACACAAATGGCTACGAAACTTGAATGTTCAAATCCTTAGTCATGAGAAAAACACAAACTGAAACTACTTTGAGATTTCATCTTCAACTAGAATAGCTTAAGATCAATAAAACAAGTGTCAGCTCACACCAGCAAGGAATGTGGACCGAGGGGGAGGCTCATGCATTGTTGATAGGAGTGCAAACTTGTACAGTGACTATGGAAATCAGTGAGGTGCTTATTTGGGACAATGGGTATCTACCTAAAGATTCACCTATACCATTTGGACATGTACCTACAGGACACTTCATCCAAAGATAGCTCTAGTCTGACAGCCAGAAACTGGAAAACAATCTACATGCTTCTCAACAGAAGAACAGATAAAGAAAACATACATTTAGACAATGGAGTATTACTTAGCCATTAAAAAAAATGAAATTCAGATAAATGGAAGGACTTACAAGAGTCATTCTGAGTGAGATAACCTACACTCAGAAAAACAAGTACAGTTTTTATTTGGTATATATGGATATTAGCTGTTAAGTCAATAATCAGGATATGATCTCTACAGCTAAAGATAGGTAGAGTACAGGACTGAGAGAACAGACAAATCTTATTAAAGAAAATAAGAGTTACAGGTGGATGGATAGGGGAGGGGCTGGAATGGGAAGACCAAGTGGAGAGAAGGATGGAGGGAATATAGGGAGAAACAGCTAATTAAGGGGGACTTGAGGGTGGTATAGCCTAAAACAGGGCTGGAGAGATGGCTCAGAGGTTAAAAGCACTGACTGTTCTTCCAGAGGACTGGGGTTCAGATCCCAGCAACCACATGGTGGCTCACAACCATCTATAGTGACATCTGGTACCCTCTTCTGTATACTGTATACACAATAAATAAATCTTTAAAGGTGATCTAAATGAAATTACCCAGTAACGGGAGACTGAGTCCCCAACTGGCCATGTTTTATCAATAAATGGAAGTTTCCAGTACCAAAAATGAGTTACATCTAATTGATTTGTTTGTCAAAGGGAATTAATAACCCAGGTTGTTGCCAAGACAATAGGTTGCACTTGACAAGCTGACAGCAAGAACTCATTGCTGAAGACAATGCCTACACAACTCATTCAACATGCAGAAGTGGAGCTGACCCCTCCAGAGACTTCACCATTCTAGCATTTTTAGTACAGGAAAATAGTCTGCATGCTACCAAAAGAGAAACGTAAACACCAACCCAGACACAAACCCTTTAACAATGATGCCACATACCTGCAAGATATGCTAGTACAAAACTTGTGGCAGGGTAAGACTCTACCTGCCCTGCTCTCCCACTAAGACCCAATACAGACTTGCCAAGCAGCAAGCCTTCCAATTTCTACTGAAGAATGAACACAGGAAAAAAAGACAAATTGAGGCTTCAATTTGAATTAAGTTCAAGCTCTGTTGTTCAATGAAAATCCTTTAATCAGGTTAGATATAGAGCCATATTATTTTCTCTAAAGATTAAAAATAAAGAGCCACTGAGTGTAAAAATTTGCCAAAGAAAAGTTTGGCCAGGACTTGTGTTTGTAGTAAGCCAAATGCTCCAAAGCCATTTTCCTCAAGAAAATAAGATACTCAACTCGGTTAAAGAACTGAACCAACCACTGAAATTAGGATCTATAAACGCTCACCTGGTTTTTAAGACTTTGGCTCCAGTAAAACTTTAACAAAAACACTAACTGCACAGAAAAAAATTTCTGAATTCTTTTATAGCATACTATTTTATTGTCTTTTGTTGGATACATATTTGTTTACTGCAGTCCAGATAAACAAGTCTATAAACAAAATACTAGACTCTGCTTCTGGCAGAGTCAAGATAACCTGTGCAGATTAAAATGACTTAGAAATGGTTTTGAATCATACAAATTTTTTTATGAAAAATAACTGTCCAAAAGCATTCTCCCAGCTTGTAACACATTTTCAGAATAACTCTGGAAAAAAAAAATCCAAAAATACTACCATAAAAATATGTCAATACTGTATGGCTTTATGAAATAACTTCTAAATTTTTTTTTAATTTTTATTTAAAAAGGTTCCCAAGTTTTAAATAAACTGCTAGCAACATTTTTTTTTTTTTTCACTTAAAAGTGCATATATCTGAGGATGGGACACACATAACTTTTTGAACAAATAATGAATCTTACAAATTAACACACACACTTAAAATATTTTAAGAGGCAAAAGTTTTCTCCAACAAAAGTCACCTAGACTGCAGTAGATGACCTTTCCCCTCTTTGTTCTTTAGCCCCTTAATTATCAATGAGATGCTTTGGCAGTTTTAAGACATATCACAGTCTCTACTAAGAGATATTGACAATAATGAGGTCCGTGGAGATGGCAATGGTCTTGATGGCTCAGTCTGAAGAGATTCATTACTGGACTGGCTCTCCAAATCTGAGACAAAGGTGCTTTCTTCTCTCACATCAAGAGTTTGTTCAACTGAGACTGCTGGTGGTAAACTGTTATCCACAGTCCGGCTGGTATTCAAGCCATCAGTAAGTGCAGTAACATCACATTCCTTGTCCAAGACACCAAGCTCATCTTCTATTGTGACAACATCTTTAGTTTCAAATGCTTCCAAGGGAGGAGTCAAACTTTCCCTGTGTATAGGCTGTGGAAGATTACTGTTGCTACCCTCCACACTTGCTTTTCCTTCAGAGTCCTTGTCACTATCACTGTCAATGGTTATAACAACTGGCGATCGCGAGGCATTATCTCCATGGTGTTTCTTATGTTTCTTCTTATGTTTCTTCTTTTTCTTTTTATGGTGTTTACTTGTGTCAGTACTCTTCCCTTCATAAACTATCTCTACACTAAGGCTCCGGGCCCTTCTTTTCCTCCTCTTGTGTTTTGTCTCTCTGTCTGATGATCGGCTATCCGAAAAGCTATCACTATCATTTTTACAATTTCCATCCAGTTTTGATGATTTTTGGTAATGACCGTCCTTTACTTTGGAAGCACAATCACGAGATGAATGAGCCATTTCACTAGTACCTTCCAAATGGTGGGTTTTGTATTTTCGTTTCCCTCCAGGCTTTTCGTTTCTCACCCGGTCTGGCCCAGTAGATGTAGTCCTTGACCTATTGCTAGACAGGCTCCTTGATCTGTGCCTTTCATAGTAGTAATATTTCCTTTCACTTTGATTCTTCTTCCTAGCATTTGTTCGTTCACAGAAAGACTGGATTCTGAATTCTGGACTTGAAGATTGTCTAGAATAATGGGCTCTTGAAAGAGTCCTCTTCTTGTATGATGATTCATAACCATCCCTGTCCTTGTTTCTGCTATAGTAAGTGTACTCCCACTTATATTTGCTTCCATAATTATTTCTTAAATAATAGCGATCTCGAGTCCTGCTTCGTGATCTGCCATGATCACTACTACGAGACCGTGATCTACTGGTGCTCCCACTACTCAGAGAAAGTGTCTGGCTTCTTCTCGACCAGCTACTGTCTCTAGTTCTTGATCTCTTTTTGTCTCTCCTGGCTCCAGGTCTGCTACTACCCTCTCGACTTCTGGATCGTTTACTCTTCATTCTTTTCTTCCCATGATGCTTCCTATGATTCCTCTGATCATGCCCGCTTCTACTCTGGGAACGTGAATCAGAACTTCTTGATCTTCCCCTCTTCCTGTGGCGATGACTATATGGAGAATATCCCCTGTCTCCTCTCGCAGATGAACTGTCTCTGGGAGCTGACGATGTAGCTCGCTTTTCTTCTTTCTTTGACTTTATCCTAGTATCGGAATCACAATGGCTTTTGCTCATTTGCTCATCCTTGCCCAGACCAGAACGTGGAGATGAACACCGACTAGCATCACTATCGCCAGAACTGTAAGACTGCTCCTGTTCTTGTGTCTTCACCGTTTCCATTTTCTCATAAGAGCCCAACTCCTCAGAATCAGAAGACAGTTCAACAAGTTCTGGGGTCCTTTCAGCTAGCGGTTTAACAAACCCAACGATGACACAATTATCTGATGACGAATCACTGTCATTATTGCAGTCATCATTGGTCTGCACTCCCTGTATCTGAGAGGTACCTCCTGCAGGGACAAGTTCTTCGTCTGAACTGTCCGAAGAATTTAAAAGGGAAGATATACCAACATGCGCTTGCTCTGAACTTGAGTAAGATGGTCCAGGAGTTTCGTCATCCCATGGTGCCTGCCTAACAGTGGATACATTCATATCCAGCTCTTGAGTCTCAGTCTCATCTGGTGATATTGTTATGACTGAAGAATCAGAATGGCTGCCTTCTTCAGAGGAAGGAGGGCAATCATAATTAGCATGCTGGTCAAAAGCTGCCATGTTGAATGGAGATCGAGCAAAACTGATAAATTCATGTATAAAATGCTCAGTTCGATTAAGCAAAAATGGTCTTAAGTCAGACACAAATGCCTGACTCTCCAAATCATAGCGAGTAACATTACTCATAATGATGTGCTGCACAATATTGACTAAAGATCCATGGGCTCCAAAAAGAACTGTAAGCTCACGCTTTAACCAAGGAACTAATCTATGAAGGCAAGCTGGGTTTCTACGGAAGAACTCAGCTGAAATATCCCTGTAGCGGCCACCATCTTCAATGCTTCTAACCCGAACACCAGCACGATAAAGAGTTCGTCTAAAATTAATAATATCTTGTTCTTGAATTTTACGCAAAGATCTTTCATCTGTAGTGGTTGTAGTTGGCCCCCTTAATGGCACTTGTCTCATAAATTGAGGAATTTCGACATCTCTAGATCTTGCTGTAAGGCTTAACCCTTCAAACAGCACTCCACTGTCTGGTGGGGTAGTTGTTCTTCTATTTATGGTACTACTAGGTGAGTAAAGAGAAGTATTATTCCGTTCTCTTGTCATAGTTGTCCGGTAGCGAAATCTTCGAACCTCAGGAGCAGTAAAAGAACCATTATATGCAGGCCTTAGGACATATTCCTTGAAGTCGTCTTCAGCCCTCACAGAATGGAAAATAGAATCAAAGGGCTGTTTACACAGTGGACATTCAGCTTTGTTTTTTGACCACTCTTGCACACATCGAAAACAGAACTTATGCAGGCAGCGGTCTAAGTAGGACACATTATCAAATCTATCCAAGCATATAGGACACTTAGAATCAGGAGATGCATCAGCTGGTACTGTCTGCTGCAATTTGCTAGTACCAGCTTTAGGTGAAAAGTTGTCCATTTTAAATTCCTTAGCAGCTGAGGCCATTGTCTGTAAAAGGGAAAGAAATGTATCAGTAACTTAAAAGGGTAACTGAACAATGACTTTGTATTTAGGCAAAAATAAATGGTTTAACATAAAAGACAGCATACAATAAAACACAGCACCACAGCAATTAAAGCACAGCTCCAAGATCAGATTCCTAGAATAAAGTCCTGTTCTGCACCCTCCAGCGTCACCATCTGCACTTCCATCTCACCTGGAGTTGTTAGGAAAAGAACTCAGTACCCAGTAGGCCCTCAGTTAGTTAGTATTCAACACAAACACAGAAGCAAACAAGTACCTATGTTCCCCACTCAGACTTAGTTAAACATTTTCATTGACTGTTATTTCTGATGCTATGACCATGTTTCTTTCTAGACCTGTCCATTAAAAAAAAAAGAAAGAAAAAGAAGAAAATCTCTTGTCCTCAAATGTTATTTTGAAATACATAACCATACATGAAAATGCCACTCATGTACGAACCTCTAACACCATGGTCTAATAATTTATGGTCTAATTAAAATATACTCCACTAATACCACAGTCTATTTATTATCAATCTAACTACTGGATGTTTATGTTTCTAAAATAGTCTATGAAATAACTTTTGAGTACTCGACTTTTTTCCATGATACACTTTATTTATTTTCCTAAAACAGCTTTGTAAAATATGGATGAGAAAGTTTACCCATTTAAGCCAATGCTCAGTGAAAGCTTCAATAGCACTGGCCATCAAGGAGTTCACTCTGTAGACCAGCTGTCCTTGAATTCAGAGATCCACCTGCATCTGCCTTCTGAGTGCTTAGATTAAAGCTGTGTGCACCATACTCAGCATTTCTAGCTATTTCTTTTGTTGTTGTCTTGTTCAGTTAAGACTGGGTCTTACTATGTAGCCCACACTGGTCTCCAAAACATAGGGAATGATCCTACCTCTACTTCTTAGTTCTATGACTTTTAAGTGCAGGCCACCATACCTAACCGTCCTTTTTGGTTGAATCTAAAAGTGAAACTACAAAGTACATTATATTTGATGTCTTCTTTCTTACTGTCTGCACCTCCATCACCAGAGTGTTAATGATCAGTTTTCTTTACACATACTGTACCACGTTGCAGCATACAAAATGAGTTTGTTGAAGCTGAAATCATATATCCATTGTATTTCAGCCCTCTCATCTGTAAATGTTTTCTTATACTACATTTCATACTAACCATCTTGTACATATTAAAAAAGTCTGTTCTTTAAATTTCTCTGGGCCTATTACTCATCTTCCACCTTCTTCATAGGAAAGCCCATGCTAGAACTCTAACTTCCTAAATATCAACTCATTGATCTAAGAAAAAAAAAAAAACACTTAAAAAAAACGGAAAAAGTCAATTAATCCAAACAAATGGTTCTTTAATGGTCCAGAAATTTCTAGTCCTCTACTCAGAACTCTTCAGTCTTAGAAAATGGAAGTACAAATACATAATACTAACAGCTTTTTGGTCTATTTATTTGTTTACTGTTTATTTAGTTCTAGGGAATGTAATCCAGGGTCTCAAAAATGCCAAGCAAATAAATAGCAATAAGCTTCATCCCCAGTCCTTTTGAATGTATTCAAACTCTTAACAGTATCACATAAATTTCTCAGTATCCATCTCTAAGTATGATAACCAACCCATTCAGAAAAGAATTTTTAAGTCATTAAAAAAAAAAGAGAAAAGGAAAAAACCCTGTAGGTAAAAGACAGTCTGTGCTCAGAGCAAATACATGGCAAAGAGGGAAGGAACTGCAGACATTAGGAGACAGGAGCTGATAACAGGACTCAACTAACCAGCCCCAAACCAGAGGAACCCATAGCCCTGACTTCAGTTGGCCCCTCAACACAATGGAGGAGCGTTAGAAAGAAAAAAAAGTCACCAGTAAATTTTAAGATCTAACACATTTTCTCCTAACTTGTTTCTCTGGAAAGCAAAATTTTAATGTTTACTAAATATTAAGAAATTTACAACTCAGACTTAGAATTGTATGTAGTTCAGTGGTAGGTCTGCCCAGTACAGGTAAGGCAGTCATGTTTTCAGTACTGTGTGCAAAAAAAAAAAAAAAGAAATAACAACCCGGGGTTAATTAATTAAAAGATACTAGACTATCTTTTTGAAAAAAGTGAAACCTTAAGTCTTTTCTAATTTTCAGAAATATATTACTTTGGCAGCCTAAGACTAAAGACTGACCACTAGGTAAAAATAACTATTAGATTTTTCTTGTATTAGCATATAATATATTTAGCTACACAACAGAAACATGATAATATAATTAAGAGACTGCATGTTCAAAAATCAGCACTAAATACTAAAATTATTAAACTACAAAAGTAGAATAATTGTGTGACTTAGCAATTCTTTTCTTGGTATTTAAAAGAAACTACAAAATACACTCAAACAAAACTATCAAGTCACAGATGAGTTAATTATCAGAATCTCAAATGTTGTCTAACAACCCATGAATTAACAAAATGTGGTTTGGCACAATCAACACGGTCAAACCCAGGCTAGAAAGTCACAGTTCTGTTAATGCTTCTCTCAACCTTGGTCAGAGCCGTCTTCTGTAATGCAGAGACTTATCACTGATCATCAAAGTAAGCACTGAGAATAAGCAACCATGAGTGCCAGATAACTCTCAGGAGCTGTGGTCACCCGCAAAATGAAGCCAGTGTAGGGCTGGGAAGAAGCCCCTTCCTTGTAAAAGACCCAGGCTGAGTTCTCACACCAATATGGCAGCTCACAATCACCTATAACTCCAGTTCCAGAGAAATCAAACACTCTGTGTATGCATGTGTGAAGAATTCCCAAAGCTCTACCCTTAATTGAGAATCTACAGATAGTTGATGGCTGCTGCGGGGAGAGAATCACTTTCTTTGAGAAGTGGCTGATACGTTGCCCATGCCCAGTATATCCATCCATATAGCCATATGCATTTACGCAGAACTAACTGGACCCAGTGGGTTAAAAAAGATGTGTACAAAAAATTACTTAGCAATAAAAAGTAATAACTGCTACAACTATATACTAATATTAAATATTAATAATATGCTAATAATGAAAAACAAAACCCAAAGGACCACATACTATATAGTGCCATTCATATAAGCTACCAAAATAGTCCATCTATAAAGAGGGAACAATGATGAGCTATTTCTTTCTGGTAATGATATTTCTTTCTGGGAAGATGAAAAATGTTTCATAATTAGATTTGATTGATGACTACACACCTTGGTAAATATACTAATCATACTGGGATAGTTACAAAACAGACTGAGATGGGGGATTTGCACAGGGGGTTCTTATTTAGGTGGCAAATACCGAATCATTTATATTTTGTATTTTGGGTTCTAGAAGAAACCTCATCAATGTTCCTCTACCCTAGTAACCCTACAAATTAGTTCCTTCAGCTCATATTAACCACATCTGTTCTTACTTCCTAAATAGCCAAATCCAAAACAAAGCCTATTTATTACTTAAGGATGCACTAAACTTTTCCTTTCCTAAATCTTTAAATCTGCAGATTCTAACAAAGATTACAAAACCTCTTATACCACAATTTGGGGGTAATTTCAGGCAACAGGGTCAAATATATCCAGGGAAAATAAGTGGAGGTAAAAAATGAGAACTGTAATCTAATGAAAGCTAAATTGAGAGTTTGGAAAACTGCATCAACTTCAGGGTTTTCTTTTCTTTTTTACAAAAAAAATTAAAACTTTCTATAGAAGTTATCTTCTGTAGTATTCATTCCTTAAATTATCACTAGACAGAGAATGTAACCATCTGACTGTACTTTAGTGATGCTAACTCTAATGCAGTATCCAGTCAACACTTTCAGTGTGGTGGGGGTAGGTACTTTTGTAGTTTAGTAATTTTAGTATTTAGTGCTGATTTTTGAACATGCAGTCTCTTAATTATATTATCATGTTTCTGTGTAGCTAAATATATTATATGGTAATACAAGGAAAACCTAATTGTTATTTTTACCTAGTGGTCAGTCTTTAGTCTTAGGCCTATCTATGTAGCCCTAGCTGGCTTACAACTCAGATCTGCCTACCTCTGTCCAGTGCTGGAATTAAAGACATGTGACACCACATCCGACTAGAACCACCACTTCTTAGTTTGATTTCCCCAAAGACCAAGCTGGGACAAAGTCATTTCTCTTATATTTATGGTTGTGAGCCTAGCCTTTAACGGCTGAGCCATCTCTCCAGCCCACAAAGTCATTTCTCAAACATTCTCAATTTCCCAAAATGGAATACAAGTAGTCATTTAAAAGAGGGCAAAAAGGGTTGAGTGAAGGGATATAATTCATGTAAATAGACACTTAGCAACAGAGTTGCCTAGTTATGGAATAGTTTGATTTTGGTAGTGATCATCACCAATAACTTCTGACAGGTTTCCAAAAAGTCAATAGTAATTAAATAATAACAATTATATACTTAACATATCTAAGCAAAGTGGTTAACAATGTTCACAGGTAGATAAACTGAAACACTAACTGTTAAGTGGTGGTTTCAAAAAGGGTTTCCCCGTGTAGCCTTGGCTGCCCTGGAATTCACTCTGCAGGCTACACTGACCTCAAACTCAGGGATCAGCCTGCCCCTGCCTCCTCAGTGCTGGGATTAAAGGCTTGGGCTAGAATTTTGAGTATCAGTAATACAAAAAATTTATTTGTACCAGGCACCCTGAAAACACCTTGCAATCCCATCACACTGGAAGATGAAGGCAAGTGAGTAAGAAGATCAAGGTCATCCTCTGCCACATAAGCAACTCCAGACCAGTCTTGGCTTCAAGAGTCCCTGCCCAAATATGGGGAAGAGGGGGGCTACAGGAGGTGTGGTGTGTGGTTGGGAACTATTCTCTGTGAAAGCCACTCACTTTAAACATGATTGTGACTGACTGCAGAGCTTTTATTTTATGTTTCATGCACTGAAAATCCAAACCCTCAAATTCTCCCAAACAACAACCCGTTAATGGCTTAAATCTTAGACACCTGTTTCTATTTTTCTTAATCTAAAAACTTACGTATCAATTCCCAGTTTCCTTCGTAAATCTCTGTGCTCACCTCTTCACTGTCCTTCTCCAGTGTACAAATCAGAACCAAGCAGTCCAGAAGGAATGCTGCATTAATCCGATATGTGAGGAAGTCACAAGGCACACAAACCCACTTGCCTTAGTGGCTTCCTTAGCCTGAGAACTGTTAGCTCGGATGGAAAGACAGTCATACTATGTATGTTATATAACCACGATCAACAGACAGGGTCCGAGGGCTCGGGACCAGCCAAGGTCACACTTCCTAGCAGTGGTGAGCTCTTCTGTCCGGACACGTAGCTCTTTCTTTCCAGTATTCAGTCAAGCTCACGCGCCTGGGGCGGCGTTGTGCGACACTCCCCTCCTTCGCCCACCGCCGCAGATCCACAGGTGACCCGACCCTCCGGAGGCCCAGGCCGTAGCCTTGCTCCGGAACCATGCCAACCCCACACCCTTTGTTCGCCCCCACCCTCGACTCACCTCCGAGGACGCGGGCACAGGCCCGGCTGGGCCGCTAGAGGCCAGCTCCCGTCGGCTCAGTAAGCTCGGCCGGTGGCGGCAGGATCCGCGAAGGCGTACCCGGCGGCTTCTGCGCCTCCCTCCTTCAGCGGGCGCCAGAGGGGGCGCCTCACCTTCCTCGCGAGACAGCGGGGACCCCGGCGGCGGCGGCTGCGACCCCTGTGACGTAGAACGCTCATCACCAAAGGCAGTTTGGGGGCGGAGACAAGGCGGGACACACCCCCACCCCAGCGCGAGCTCGGGCGCGTGCGCGGCAGACAGGACCGTGAGGGGCGGAGCCTAGCACAGCCGCCAGACCCTGCCCAGCCCCCACCGCGGGGGTTGGGGGGCGCCTAAGGGTAACCAGTGCCAAAGACGCGGAAAAAGCCGGGGCCTCGCCAGCTTCGACAAGTAGCTAGCATTCTCGTTAGTATAACAAGGATCGGACTGAGTTCCTTCAGTACCCTCGCCCTGATGTGTTTTTCAGCTGCGATGAACACCAGGCGTCGAGGTCGAGCACTTCTCCACCATAACGTTCCTCCCTGGGGCCTGCTTTCCCCTTCCCACTCCCTGAAATCTGGACTAAAACTATCCGACACATCTGAGCCCAAATCCAGGCTCTACCAGTCAGGCCTCCACTGTGCTCACAAACCTCAGGCTGAACTGCTAGCTTGTCTGCCAAACTGCTTCTCTTGGGGCTTAGTATTTCAACATCTGCTGAGGTCCTTGACTCAATAATTGTCACGTCAACACTTGTGGACTTGCAGATCCACCATGCGGGTAACAAATTTTAAAATGTCATACATTTATATTTCCAGCAGTAAGCATTATCTCTAGTGGTTGTTCTTTATGAATTGTCAAATTAAGGGTTTTCAACGTTTCTTTAGTTGATCTAGGAATGCGTGATTCATGCCAAACATATTCATATTTTGTGAAAACGGATGCGGGTGTGGGGCGGCAACTTTAATTCTTCCAGCTTGACTATTTTCAAATAAACTTGCATGCATATAATGGCATACGACTTTTGCATTAATACTGCACTACGACTGGAGGAAAACATCGTTAAGAAAGCCCATCTAAGTACAAAAAAAAAAAGCGCGACTTTAATATTTTTCATTTCCTTCGCTGCCTGAAAGGCGGGCTAGGCCCGGATCACGTGATGGGCTCCAACTCCGGGCGGAAGCGCTCCGGGAACCCAGGAAAGATGGCTGCTGCAGCGGGGTGGATGGCGCCCGGGAGCGGGCTCTAGGGCCCGCACCACCCCGTCCCCCGCCGATCCCTTACCATGAGGCCAGTGAGTCGCCGCACCCTGGACTGGATTTACTCCGTGGTAGGTAGCGAGGTCGATGGAGCTCCAAAGTACCGCATCCCACTGCGGGCAAGCTGAACGCCGACTGTTTGCTGGTGGCTCGGGACTCCAAAACCCATTCCTATCTTTGGCGTTTACGCCCTGCCCGCAGCTCCGCCTCTTCCTGGAGTACATGCTCTTCCGCTTGACGTCAGGGCTGCTGGGCTGGGCCGACTGGCCTCCGGGCTACCTTTGAGGATCTGACACTGCTCCCACCAGTAGCTTGTACCCCGGCGTGAGCAGGGCAAAGTACCCAGCACATTCAATTTACTTTCTGCCCTTCCTCCCCTTTTAGTTGCTACTTGTGATCGTCCTGCTCTCCTGGGGATTCGTCATCTATGCATCAACAGTAGCTGCACGACGACAGCTACAGAAGGAGTTTCCAGACAAATTCTTCAAAATGAGCGAACTTTGGTAATTCTCAGCACAGTTCTTTTCCTCAGATGGCACCTATGTAGACTTAAAATTCACAATACAAAATTTCGTATACTCTTTTGTGATGAGCGTTAATGTGCTAATTTTTCAAATCGAGCAGCCCATTATTAGATCATACAATTTCATTCTAATTCTTCAAACACTTAATATCCTCTTGCCAAATGTGTATGTAAACAAATCTATTATGTGACAAAAAACGTGTTTTGCATCCTGTTTATCAAATGGACAGGAAAAAAGTAGCTGATAGTTGTTTAGTATTTGTCTTTATACTGTTAGTTTCAAATTAGACTACTTGTGGAAAGAAGAAATACAAGACTCTGAGAATAAGCTTTATTAGATACTTTTCCAGGAAACGGATTCAGTAAATACAGCGCTGTGGAAAGGCTTCTGCTATTACACAATCCTTCAGTTTATAAGTACTCTTTAATGGTGTTGATCAGGAAAATCCTTCATTGGTGGAATTACTTCTCCAGTCTCCAGAATTGTATCACCCTAGGGGGAAAAAAAGCAAATATTTAATTACATTTTTCATTAAATATACATTTCTTTGTAAAATATTTCAACATTTGTTTAATACAATAAATGACTATAAATATTTTACATTTTGCTAACTCAAAATTAAGCCAGGCATG